>OY821764.1:10946646-11174146 GCA_963682095.1 Potentilla sterilis
TATCTTATTTCACGACACATTTGCATTTGAAGGATGAAGCAATGGGTTGTCGATAGAGATAGAAAATGGAAGGTGGTTTTTTTTTTTTTTTTTTTTTTATCATAGCCGACGAAATCAAACCTAGTACTTGTCGGCTATTCTTTTGTCGTTTTGTGTCTAAAATAAAATATGTATTTTTCAATATAGTTTGGCCGACGAAATCACGCATTTTTCGTCGGCTATAATTAGTATAGCCGACGAAATAATGCATTTTTCGTCCGCTATTCTGTGAAAAAAATAAAAAAAAATCAGTTGTGTTACACCTCTCGTACCCATATGTCCTGTTCATATATAACCAAAATTGAACATAAAAAAAAACAGAAACCCAGCAGTCAACATATTTCAAATTTTTTGTTAAGGGGTTTGGAACCCAGCCTAGCTGGGAGGCTCATCCCCACGCCCGTTCATTAGAAATGAGTGGATTACAAATGAAAGGATTACACCATCTAAATTACTTAATCCGTCGGATTGTAATCGGAATCATCGGATGAGTCTTCTTCGGTTTCTGAATTGCTCGATAGGGGTAATCTATGTCTTTCCTCACCACTAGAGTCCTCGTTAGTTTCTTCATTTGGATCAACATCAACAAGCAGTGGCTCTTCACGTCGAATTCGCACCGGCGTGTCTAGGCGAATAAAAGAGGAGTTAGGAATACCGTTTGAGTTGGGCTCTTGATACGCGGTGCCCCATTCCTCGTTCTCTTCAGCCACTCCAAGTGTAGACGCCCGGTAAATGTTGCGATGGTGGATAGTGTTGACTACTTTCCACGGGTCACCCTTGGAGAGATCATCAAGATAAAACACTTGTTTCACCCATGTGGCTAAAACAAACGGGTCGTCCTCATACCATGATGTACTAGTGTTCACAGAAGTTATGCCGTATTTATCGGTTTTCATGCTCTGCGGCCGTGTGTCAAACCATCTACACTTGAAAAGGTGCACTTTCATGCCTTCCCCATAATGCAGTTCCACAACTGAATGGAGAACACCGTAATAGTCAACTCCATCATCCCCACCATGTGCCATAACCCCTGAATTTTGTGTTTTCAGTCTGAGGTCTCTCTCTTCACATCGAAATAACACACCATTCACCTTGCACGTCGCATAAACTTTTGAATAGACCGGCCTCATCGCTAGAAGTCTGAGTTCGTGCGACCAATTTGGGTGATTATCATTTTTAATAAGGTCCATCTGCAACCATCAGAATCAACCATCCGGTTGTGGTAGTCGAGATCACCTGCTACTCCATCACAGTTTAGATGCATGTTCTTCCAAAACTGAACTTCTGGATAGTTGATTAGTACCCACCAATGTGCAATGGCTACCTCATAATCTTTCAACTTGTAGGAAACTGGCATGTTTCCACCGAGTACAACATCGTCGGAGAGTATGGAAAGATTGAACTGTGAAGGTACATCTTCCGGTATGTTTTCCTGTAACGCTCCTAAATATAGCTTCATGTAGGTGACGCACTCGTGCGCAATATATGCTTCAGCTATACATCCTTCAGGTGCGGATCTGTTTTGGACAAAATCACCGTATCGTCCAAGTTGCCTATAAATCAAGTTTTTAAAGTGTTATGATAATACATTAATACCATATCACATATATTGATGAGGAAATTAACAAAAGGTGTAAAATACGTACCTTTCCATCGGATACATCCAAGTGAAGTGCACAGGACCGGTAAGCAACAACTGCCGAGGAAGATGGATCATGAGGTGAGGCATGATGTCGAAAAAAATTGGAGGAAATATCATCTCAAATTTACACATGATATGAACGATGTCTTGTTGCATTTCCCGGAGGTCCGATTTTCTCACTTCCCGTGCGCATACCTTCTGGAAAAATCTTGCCAACGCTACTAACGGCTCCACAACGTGACGGGGAAGGAACGGTCGAATGAAAACAGGGAAGAGACGTTGTAGCAGGATATGATTGTCATGACTTTTCAACCCGTAAAGATTGTTGAATTATCTGTTCACACACTTGGCTATATTTCCAGCAAAGCCTGAAGGATACTTGGCCCGACTTATCTAATGGAAAATTTCTGATTTATGCTCAGGCTTGACGGTGTAAGGAGCTTGAGGCATTTTTCTCTTCCCTTGTTTCAACCATAGTTGTTTTCTGATATTCATGTTTTGCAGATCAGTGCGAGCCTTAGGACCGTCTTTCGTCTTCCCCTCCAAGTTCAGCGTTGTGCCCACCACACTTTCAGAAACATTTTTTTCTATGTGCATAACGTCTAGGAAGTGACGGATCAGCAACTCACACCAGTACGGGAGTTCCCACAATATGCTCTTATGTGTCCAGAATTTGTACTCCTCAGGTCTTTCAGGTATTTCCGCTACAATATCGGGATGATTGCCGAGGGGCCTAAAATCGACACATATCACTGCGACACTTACATTTCTTGCACGGGCAATAATGGTATTCATTCCCGTTTGCATTTTCCTCGACGAACTGCAAAAAATCCACAACTCCTGTAGTGTATCGTCGGTCATGCCTTGGAAGCGAAATCCAACTCTTATCTCGATCCATATATAGCCTGATAATAATATATATGTATAACTTTAATTAATAAGAAATTAATTAACACATATATATTACAATATATATTATTATCAACATCAACTCATATATATATACCATTAATTAACAACCATTATTTAAGTTCATTACACTATCAACAACCATTAATTAACATATTTATATATATATATATATATATATATATATTTTAACACTAATTAAAATAACATCAAATTAAAACACATAATTAAATTCTAACTTAAAATCAACTCAACTACAACTCAAAATCAACATATATACATACATTCTAACACTAAAACAACAACAAAACAAAAAATCACTTGCTATATCAAAATCACTGAAACTCAAAATCAACTCAACTAAAACTCAAAATCAACATATATACACATATACGTACCTATATATAGCTCCACAATGTAAGAGAGGACGGATTTCAACAATACCCACAGATTTTTCACTCTTTCTCCCGTTTTTTTTCGTTTTTTTTTAAATGAGCAGCTGCTGTCCAGATCTGAAAATATAAAGACTTATAGCCGACGAAAATTCCAATTTCATCGGCCAAAATTTCAAAAGTTTTCGTCGGCTATACTTTAAGAGAACAGGCGATGAAAATTTTAACTCGTCGGTCATTCTAGGGGTATAGCAGACGAAAAATATTTTTTAGGGACGAAAGAAAAAATCGTCGGCCATTCTTGTGGAATAGCCGACGATTTTTTTATTTTTAGCGACGAAAGAAAAAATCGTCGGCCATTCTTGGGAATAGCCGACGAAAATAGTATGTCGTCGGCCGTTTTTTTTTTTCGTCGGTAAAGGGCTTTTTTCTGGTAGTGGGTATAGATTTTATGGGACCTTTTCCCTCATCCAAAAGCTTTCTTTATATCTTATTAGTTGTTGATTACGTTTCAAAGTGGGTGGAGGCGAAAGCCACAAGGAATAATGATTCTAAAGTTGTTGCAGAATTCTTGAGAACTAACATATTTTCTAGATTAGGAGTACCACGTGTTCTTATAAGCGATGGAGGTTCTCACTTTTGCAACAGAACTATAGAGGCGTTACTCAAGAAATATGGAGTAACTCACAAGGTTTCCACCCTATATCACCCTCAGACAAGTGGGATGACAGAAGTTTCAAATAGGGAGATCAAGAAGATATTAGAGAATATTGTTGGTCCAACAAGGAAGGATTGGAGCGACAGACTTGATGATGCTTTGTGGGCATATAGGACAGCCTACAAGACGCCTAGGGATGTCTCCCTTTAGGCTTACATACGGCAAAGCATGTCATCTCACAGTGGAACTTGAGCACAAGGCGTGGTGGGCAGTTAAAGAGTTCGACATGAACTTAGATTCGGCAGGTTTGCACAAGAAATTGCAATTAAGCGAGCTTGAGAAAATACGAAATGATGCATATGATGCCACTTGGATTTACAAGGAGAAGACGAGAGTGTTTCATGACAAGCAATTGAGGAGAAAAACGTTTCAAATTGGTCAAAAAGTCTTGTTATTTCATTCTCGTCATAGATTATTTCCTGGAAAATTACGATCACGTTGGGTTGGTTCTTATGTTGTGACTAATGTGTTTGTTCATGGTGCAATTGAAATAAAGAGTATTGAAACAGGTAAAACGTTTAAGGTGAATGGGCATCGACTCAAACCTTATTACGAGCCTTTTGAGGAGCACACCATTGAAGAACTTGATATAGAGGACGCACCAAGATCCTAGTATGCATGAAAAGAGTCTAGGCTAAAGGACTATAAACAATTAAGCGCTGCATGGGAGGCAACCCATTTCAACCAAAATTGTGAAGGAGCCGACTACGAGAGTTTGCATTTTCTAATCCCTAAACTCGTTTTGGTTGAATTGTATAAACGGAGATGTGTGATGTATCATATGATTAGAAATTACAACATTATTTTGATATACATTGACGACAATGTAATTTTCTAAGTGTGGGGTAGTGATACATGTTTCCATGTTTTGTATAATTCATTTTAATTTGTTTCGAGTCAGAAAAATTTAAAAATTTTCGTTTGTTTTTAAGTTTAAGATTGAGTCTTAGATGCCCTTAAATGAGTCGATGATGATTATATCTTTGAATGCATATATGATTGTTTTACATAATCATAAAAATTAATGAACTCTAGAATGTTAGAACTCACTCTTGGTGATTTTTGAGACTATTATTCATGACTATGTCTTGATTTCGAATGTGATTGAGATGATCTTGTTAGGATTACCACCAAAGCCAAATAAAGCATGTGCCAAATTTGTGCCCGTCGTGGGACTCCTTAGTTTTAACCCCTTTGAGCTTACATTGAGCCTATCTTTCATCACCTTATACACATTCCATTTGCTTAGAATAACTATATCTTTACCTTTGTTCTCAAGACTTAGTAAAAGCTTAATTTTGATGGAATTATAACTTGGAGTGATGTTGTGAAACAAGTGTGGGGTGAACTTAGCATTGTTTATAAATTGATGAATGCCATGCCTAAAAGAAAAGAAAAGAAAAACAATTCGGACAGAAAAATACAAAGAGAAAAATGTTAGTCCGAAACAAAAGAAAAAGTAAGGCACTGTTTCAAAGTGATTTTTGCTAAGTTGATTGTGAAATTGGAGTTTGTTTGAAAATTGAAGGTCTATCATTGTATACATGACCTTTGTTCGATTTCACTATGTTTGGGGAAGAAAAGAATGAAATAGGGCCCAACAAGTTGAAACTTGGCCCTTGGAGTGAAGTCATGAGGAGCATTGAGTTTTACTAAGTCTTGGTGACATTTATCACCACTATCCTAAATGCGAATTCCTTATGCCGAGCCCTATTATATTCCCTTGTAAAGATCTCTCATGATTCTTAAAATAGGTGAACTTTGTATGTGGAGATTATCTCAAGAGTTGAGCTTATGGTTTTGGTTCATTTGTGCGCACATAATTGTTATATGAAGTTTATTTTGATAATACTATTCACAAAGTGCCTTTATTTGATGACATATGCAAGTTACTCTTTGTAATTCTCAATCTATCGTCTTGCATATACTTTGAGTGAATAATGCCATTTCATGAGTGAAAAGAAGAGAGTATGCCTAGTGAGGAGGATTGAATTAACTTGACATGCTTAGAGTCTTATTTTCTCACTTCTTACTTATTCATGTCATGAAACATGTCTATGACACTTGAGATTATTGCGCTTACAATTGAATGCTTAAACTTGAAAGCTATGTGTTTAAAAGATCCTGAGACAATTATTTAGGGGCAACAGTTGTAATAGAGTCTTTTATTTTGTTTTGCTAAGGGACTAGCAAAAGCAAAGTGCGGGGTAGTTTGTGAAATGAGATAAAACGTCTAAAAACGCTGAATTTGTGAAGAGTTTGAGTTTAACTAGGATTCTTAAGTCAAGAGTTTGATTCAAAGTAGGACTCCTTATGCAAATAAGAGTCTTAATCGGTTTAGGAGTCTACAATGTCTCGACGTCGAAAGTTCTAAGAGTTTCAATCAAAGTAGAACTCCTTGTTGAACCAGGAAATCCTGACTGAATCAGGAATCATATTCTTAATAATTCTCCAACTTTTTTATCTTGTCTTTTTTATATTTCTTCTCTCTTATTTTCATGAATTAAATGAGAAAAATTCGTTGGAGAAAATAGGAGAGAAATCAGGCAGAAATTATTACTTATTGCTAAATGCAAGAGAAGAATTGCAATGCAACTAGGACAAGAAGAGAGGCTGAATTAAATCAAGGATAAATGGAAGAGATATTGCAAGGATATTCAGTAATTATCCAAGGGAAATTCAGCAACAAATTCAAGAGAAAAGGAAGAGATAATTCGGAAAAAGAAGAAGAAAAATCGGAAGAAACCCTGATTAAATTCGGCAGAATTCCTGTGCACGTCATCCAACTTCCACGGACTCTCCAAGACAGCTCACTTTGAACCAGATAGCGTGCCACATATGGATGGAAAGCTACGGGAGTCTAGTTTCCAAATCAGTTGGAATCACCTCAATAGTTATTTTCTAGAGGGAGATATTTCATAATCTTTACACGAAAGTCAAATTTGCTAGCAGGATAAATTTGAGAAAAACTAGGTTTTGTAAACCCTAGTTGCTGCCGAATCCTTTTACCTTTGCCTCTATATAAAGAACGGTTTTGACACATAAAAACCATCTCTTTCTCTCACAAAAATTCTAGCCGAAACTCTACCAAAGTGTAACCACGAATCCTATACATAAATTTATCAAAGCTGAACCACCACCACCTTTCCAAATCGCAACTCTTCATCTTCGAATTCATCCTTTGCCGAAGTTCTTCAAGGTTCTTCTAAAGTGTGATTCGTCTAACTCATGGCTTCTTTAATTTTCTGTATGAATTACAATATCATGTTGTATGATTTGTTGGATTATAACTTTTGGTTTGTATACTTTCTTAAGGATTTCCGAATTTTATTAAGAGTTCATATATTGCTTGCGAATTTGATTTAATGTTTATATGTGATTGCTGAATTTGATTCAGGGTTCCTATGATATATTGTATGTATTTATACATGTTGATTTCGTAAATAATTGGTAAAGGACAGTAGGTTTCGCATGTTATTTTGATGTTGTTTGATTAATTTTCATGAGTTCGTGCATCAAAAATTGTGTGCTTAAGGGCTGACTTTGTGGCTTCTCCTTAGGTACCGATTTTATCTACCAAAATAATTTGGATTGCTTCATACGCTGAGTTGCTGTGATTTAGATTGTTTATTAGGGCGGTTATAACCATGAAAATTTACATGTTAAAGCAAGGTGAGGTGACGCCATACTTGTTGCATGTCTCTGATTCGGCTTATTGTGCTTATGTGTTCTTCGTGTTTACCTTCGACGCTGAGTGTTTGTAAATTGATTAGCACTATGTTTAGGATTATACGCTGAGTTAATTCTAAATAATTAAGAAGTCTTAACGATTAGATGAACCGATGAGGGCTCTAATTAGAATTGGAATTAAATTTGTCTAAGTGCTATGTGAAATATTGCTGCCTTGAATCTTTTATTTCGATTAATGCATGTGTAAAGTGATTTCGTGTTATGTGTTCTTGTGGAGAAGATGATCATATGTAAATAATAGTTTAGGTTTTAATTTCGTAAAAATCAGTAGATGTTAGATACAAAATCCAACCCCCCATATGAATATGTGATACTTCATGTGATTAAATGCCCTTGATTTCCCCGGATAGAACGATCCCTACTTGTCTTATACTACTATCGACACAAGAAGGGTAATATATATATATGAAGTTGTTTTGCAGGTACAATGTACTTGGAAATAATTCCATCACAAGCTTGTGTAAGGAATGTTGTGACGTGAGTAGTGCATATTCGTATAAGTTAAACGACGTTTTGTTAGTGGGAGAATTTATTTTGGGATCGTAATGTGATGGGATCACTTACTGATCCAGAGATGACTTGAGAAATCATTATTTCTGTAAATGCGTGTTGGTGTTTTCGTTGAATAAATCATTGATTTGAGTTTATCCTCAAGTCAGTTATCGTGGGACGAGATATTGACTGGAACCTCTATAGTTTAATTGAAGTTTTGAGAATCTTATTTCGCAAGGATTTCTTTTCTTTGATGCGAGTTAATGGAGGATATTGGATATTTGTTGGCTCGAGCAATTCAAGTTGTGAGGTTTATTTGGTGAATTCAACGAGTCTTTTGGTACATGAGATATTTTTTCTCTCGAGTTTAAGATCGATCATATCCTGAAATTCGATTTTCGTTGCGATGCTATTCTCGATAATTGTTGATCTAACAGTTGTGGTGTTAGTCGTCGGTTATAAAAATCGACTTTGCCATCTGAAAGATTTTCTTGATGTCATATCAGATCTGGTTTATTGGTGATAACTTACATATCTAGTTGGAAGCCTCTATTAGTTGTCACTTTTGACGATAGCTTAAGTTCCACTCTTTTGTGAGTTGTGAGTTACGGAGTTGCTTTATCGGACGAGATTGGACTTTGATAAGTCACTTTCATTTGAAGCCAGTCCTGATTATTTTGATGCGGGAAGCACAAATTAAGGACTCGTCCTGAGATCATATGAGAGATAAAGCATAGAATAGCTCACATGAGAATTTTCCGATTCAAGTAATGGGACACTAGTGAATGATGTGACATCAGGTGAAACGTGAGAGGTAGAACTTTGGGATTCTCAGCGGCTTTTGCCGATGTCTGTGTGTGATTAGATATTATTATTTTGATTTGTATATATGGTGTATTCCGCACCCAAAGTAGGCATGATGATATGTGGATGATGGAGATTGGGAGACTCTGTGATGTCTAAATCCATGAAATCTGATCGAGAATTGTGATTTATTTTATGGACCTGAAAGGAGTTGCAGGCAGCTTTATAGGTTCGATGATATTTCCGCACTGCCTTGCACATTTGGATGGATGAATAGACAGAGATGTCTATTCAGATCCTAAAGAATATGTTGAGTCTTGTGAGATGCAGTTCAGAAGTAACTGAGATGAGCAACTCTCCTTGAGAGAGTTACGCTGATAATAGAGGTGAGATCCTGAGTGTCAAGATATATCGGCCTTCATAAGATTACGGAGCAGATTGGTCCGGTAGCGTATCAGTTAGAGGTACCTTCGAAGTTATCCAAGATGCATGACTTTTTTCCACAAATCTATACTCCATGAGTAATTGTCGATCCTCCGAATATCTTGGAAACTCAACCTATCAAACCGAAGAAAGATTTGAATATCAAGGAGCAGCTAGTTGAAAGTCTTGAGCAGGATGTCTAAATTGTACGAGGTAAATCAAGACGTAAAGGGAATTACCTGAGAAAATGGAGGAGTAGTGAGATGTCAGTGCTCATCCTTCTTTTTGGCAGGTACGTAAATTTTGAGGACGAAATTTTATAAGGAGGGGAGAATTGTCACTGCCCGAACCTCGAATTGCCTCCTAACTGTTTTATTTTTACTTTTACGTTCCAGGAGTTGTTTTTACGATTCAAAAATTCTAAAGGTTGACTTTTTATAACTTGGCCCGACCGAGAATTTTATTTCATGATGACATAGAAGACGTTGAAATGAGTTCGTGGACACGTAGCACGTTTAATTTGAAATTCGTGGGAAAAATTTACGATGTAAAATCGATAATTTTCCGATTTCGGTCGAGTATAAATAGCTGGGAGAAAATTTTCCCAAACGGGAAACCCCACTTTATTTTTCTTCTTTTTCTTTCTTTTTCCTTTCTTTTTCTCCTTCTCTCTGCCCGACCCAGCCCGAGCTCCACCGACATGGACCGCCGCCCTTAGTTCTCCGCCGTCCGGCCACCAGTAGGCGCGCCACTGGTCCCGTTCGAACCGTCTCCTTCTCCTCTTCGCGTATGTGGCAGCAGCACGGCGTGGTTGGCCGCCGTTTGGCAGTGAGCAGCTTGGGAAGCGCCGCCCCTGATTGAACGGAACTTTCTCCATCGGCCATCAATCGACACGATTCCGGTCGAGAATCAAAGGTCTCGGCCTGTGCAATCATTCCATGGAAGGAATTGAACCAATTTGCACCAGGTAAGGAGAATTTAGGTTTTAAAATTCTAGGGTTTTTGTGTTTTTCGGAGGAAGTGGCGGAGATGATGTTTTTGATGTAATTGGAGGTTAGAATCGTGTTCAGAAGGTTCTTTGGAGCGATTGAGTGTGATTAGAGGTTTAATTGGTTGGTTTTTATTGAGAATTGGAACTGGTGGTGTTGGACCATCGTCTGTGGCGGAGGAGGCCCCAATGACGGTGGAGGCGACATAATTGAGTTCCTGTGGGCTATGGTGGTGTTGCTGTGAAGGTTTGGAACCCTGTGGAGGTGTTTTTGACCTCCCTTGCGGAGCTGCCGGCGGCGGTGGTGTCGGCGCTGCTATGCCGGCGGCGGAAAGTTGAAGAAGGGTGAATAGTAAACGGTAAAAGGTAAAAAGTAAATAGTAAAATAAAGAGTAAACAGTAAAAGTAAATGATAAATAGTAATTAGACTTTGATCATTTACTGTTTGACTATATAATTACTATTGACTTGTCATAAAAAGATAAAAGCTGGTTTAAAAGGATTTTACAACGAATTAAACCAGTAAAGAATTGATCGGACTCGGGATAGGTGTTCTGAGTAATTTTAGACATAAAGTGTTTCGGTATTTGAGGCGCAATTCCTATACCGATAACAAGAAATGAAATTGGGATGTTTAGGGCGAATGAGGACGTCCGTAGATTTAACGTTTATAAATTAATTACGAGTTCCGCAATATTTATAAATACGCCTCTGTTACAGGTCGAGAGATTACTCGATGTGACGAGAGATCGGAATAGCGGCAAGCTCGGCTGTACTCGGAGTGGATTTTATTTTAAATAAATGCATACATAAATATTTTATTAAAATGAAATTTATTTTAATTAAATGATTTCTTGAGCTTGGTATGAATTATCGAAAGTCGATAATTCGTATATGATTATAATATTTGTTCATTCAATATTTAAGAGGAAATATAGATTTGGGGTATATGTTTACTACTATTCTATATAGTACGTAATTTTATCCGGAAATCTCATTTCCGGAAATAGTATGATTCGATAAATCATATTTGGTCATTTTGAATGTATTTATATTTAAAAGACCGAAAATGAGAATTCCGGGGATTTTATGAGTTCATAATTTGTGATTTCACGACATGTGAGACATGTCGATGTTATATACACTTATTTACTTCGAGGCTACTATTTTAATTGATTATATTTATAAGCCTCAGATGTATAGTCGAGGACCGTACAGATTTTTGATTTAATGGGGTGAAGCGTGTTTTCGGATTTGATTTGACTTGTTTTTACACAACTTATTGGGTCGTCATATTTGCTAGCTAGCCATAGCGTGAGACGCTACTTTAGAAGCCCTGCGAGGTTCCGACCCGAGCCTGGGAGGCTCTTGTTCATGGTGTAACCATTTCCCCATTGTTTCGTTTGTTGGGCCAATGAGATTGGTTTTCCGTCTTTACTTGGTTTTCGGGAATGTTTTCTTTTATGATACTTTCATTTATTTAATAAATTTCCGAACCAGCGGGGTTGGATTTTTATATGACCAATGAGATTGGTCATGATATGTTATTATTTGATTTTCAAAAGTATTTCTTTTTGAAAGTATAAACAAAGTATTATTTGTTCATTTGATATATCAACGGGGCTTATTTATAATTACGATTTTTCTGAAACGTGGGACGTTTTATTAAAATGCATGCATTGTGGTTTTTATTTATAAAATGTTGGGAAAGTAATATAATACTTTTTATTTTAAGGTATTATACGTAATTGTTTTTATCCACTCACTCTAACGTTTTTAAATTACTTTCCCCTGGGCCCTTCGGTTTAAATCGCCTAGTGTGCAGATTAGTTATCAGAGGTCAAGAGTACTCGGAGTCGAGGCATAGCTATCCTCGTTGTCGCTTCCGCTAGGTGGAATCTGTGATCCCTTATTCTTATATTTCTTGTTCTATTCCCATTTGTATTTCCAGTTCATTGTATTAGATTGCTTTGATTACCTGTGAGCCAGTTGAGTTAGATTTTGTGTTTACTTGTGGTGGTGTTGTGATTTGGGGAGCATATGGCTCCAGGTGTTGAGGTTGGAACTGGAATTAGAAGTGTTTTTGGTTGTTGCAGGTTTTAGGGTTGTCCATCCTAAGACTGATTTATCAATTTATCGATAGAATTAGTCTTAAGGTGGTCCCCGCAGGACCTTATCCGGATTTCAGGATGAAATCCGGGGCGGGTCCTGACAACCATGGTTCGTCAGTGGGACAAGGTGTTTTCTTCTTCTCACACGGAGACGGTGAACTCTTTGGGTCGGATACGGATTCGAGATCCAGGATCTTGGGTGATGGCGCAGAACTCAGGCTATGTTTTTTGGCAGAGGATGTTGGCTATAGCTGGGGATTGTACCAACAAATTGATAAGATGCCAGATCGGGGCCCAAAATCGCTGCGAGTCTTTACTATTCGTCATGGCATTTTGACGGACATGCTTGGTTCTTGTGTTTCCCGGTGACTAGTGGGTGTATGGTGGCGGTGCTCATCGCGCAAGCTAGGTTGGGTGTGGTCGATGACTGGGACGGTTAGGTTTTTCTGGCAGTGGATGCCGGCGGGGAAGAGTTGGGTGACCATAGCATTTTTGGGTTCTCAAAAGCGGGCATGTGTTGTTGTGGGCTTAGATGGATTCCTTTGCTAATTTTCGAGTTTTTGACACCCTCAACATTACATCAACATTGCTCTTAAGACATATGTAGTGCAGTGATGTCGCGCGACATCAAGTTATTTGATTATTTTTCATTTTAGATGTGTCTATGCATTTTGTTATCGTTTACTGTTTTCTTATTTTAGATGTCTTTGTGCATCTTGTTATGCTTTATTTCATTAATTCGATGTGTTTGCATCGCCCGCTGTAGTTTTTAGATCTCATCTAATATAATTATGTCGTCTTCTTCCTTCAAAAAAGAAAAAGGGATTTAATTTCCATGGAATGGAATGGTGGCTCTGAGCACCACGGTGGTAATGCCATGACTTTGATTTGGCATAAGAAAAATCATGGATACACCTTAATTGGGGAAGGAGAGAAATTGATTCATTGATGCACACAAAATCCCAAATTCTTCTTCGACATCCTCACCAGAACAGTTAAGATTCCTCACCCTTGAGACCGCACCAAAATCGACGGTGATGTTCGGAGCCATACAATTGAGCAGCTAGGTTGTCTTCATGCCTCCAAGCAACGCGGTCAAGGTTTGGGTTCATGAAAGCTTTCTCAATTTGAGAGTAGGTTGATTAGAAATTCAGAAGTTCATAAAACTCTGAGTATTGGATTTGAATTATCGTGGAAGAGAGATAGAAGGCAAACACTATTTGAACACGTTAGATGGTTAATATACAGTTAAACCTCTATAAATGAATAATGTCGGAACAATGGAAACTTATTACTTTAGAGAAATTATTATATTATCGATAAATAAATAATTTATTCATTTATCGATAATTGAATATTGTTGAAGGAAAAACACATTGTGTGCCTTCGTTAATGTAACTGACGAGAGAGAATTATGTAGTTAGCATTCAATACTTATAACTGAAACGATCAGTCATTATTGTCATAAATGTATTTACTATTACCGTTGTAATACTCACCCTATATAAAGGGGATTATCAATGAAATGAGTAGACCAATTCTCATTTTACTATTAGAACATCTCCAATGGAGATGTCTTTTGACACCTGGAGGCTGCAACGGAAAGAATTGACTCCGCTGACCAACTCCAACGGATATGTCAATTCATATGTGGAGCCACGTGTATTTGACATATGAGCCCATACTGTCAAATTTGACAGGAAGCTCAACATTGTCAAATGTCTTTTTGTTCTCCCTCTTCCTTTCTCTGACCCTCTTCCTTTCTCTATTCACATCTCTTTCTCTGTCGTCTAACCCAGACCACCATACCAAAGGATAATCCTTCATGGATTCATGAAGATCTCTTCAACCAAATCAATTTGAACTTCTCATCTCCATCACAATCATTATCCACCGCATCATTATGCATCACATCCATCACAACCAAAGACGCGTCTTTCTCTACTCAAAATCTTTCATAGCCATCACCTACACTGAGCATACCTGGAGAAAAATCTTCACCACCATGGATGTCGTCTATGCTCTGAAAAGACAAGGAAGAACCCCTTTATGAATTTAGAGTTTGTCCTAATTGTAATTTGGGGATTCCGATTGGTGGATTGGTTCAAAAAGAGGAGGAAAAAAAAGTGGTCGAGGAGTTCAAAAAAAAAAAAATGAGGATTTTTTTCTGGTATGAGAAATATAAGAATGTTGGTACAATAAAGATAAGTTTTTATTCACTGTACTGTAAAATGATAGGTTCTTATTTTTTGACATATTCAAAATGACTAATCCATTGGAGAGGAAGTGTAGGAAAAATGGCATTGCCATATCACCTGTCAAATTCAAAATTTGATAAAACCAAATAACTAGTTCATTGGAAATGCTCTTACACGTTATCAGTACTTTGCTTAAGCCAAAAAAAAAACCCAGGTTTTGTCCCTGAAAACCAAAACCAAAACCCTTAATATTTTTTTATTTCTGCCGACAATTCGATCGTCGGAAAAGAAAGAAAAACTCAGGATCACAGTTTTGCCGACAACATCTTTGTCGGCAGCGATTGGAATAATCTCAGGGCACCCAGAAATTGATCTGGGCACCCATCCTTCTGCTCCGCCTTGTGGACGTTGCCGCCTGCCTCGTCGGCGTCCTTCGTCGACGGCCTAACGGCACTGATAAAGCTTTCCTCGCCACTGGTCGAGCCTCCCACGACGCCTCCCCGCCGCTACGCACCCCAGCATCACTACTACAAAAAACTCAATACACAACACAAATCAGACAACACTTTGAAAGTTACATGTTGTGTGAATCACTGAACTGTTTCACACAACCTAAAGTGAATAATTTATGTTGTATGATGGTACACATTTTCCATATTCTGAAAAATATTTTTCCAGATTTTGTCACACAACTCTGACACACATTTTCTGTTGTATGATTAATGAAAATCTTGGCGGCAGAACTCCCTCCGACATTGAAACTCAAATTTGGGCAAGGTCTAGATGGACAGACAACAAAGTTATTGTTTTATGTTGTGTGATAATGTCACATCCTGCATTAGGTCTCACCAAGTGCAAAGTGACAAATACTTGTACAACAGAATTTCGTAGTTTTGTTGTATGAGTTGGTTTGCTTGTCATTCCCCCACATTCATTTTGGCTCCAATGGCTTGTATTTAAGATGAAAATCTTGGCGGCATAACTCCCTCCGACACTGAAACTTAAATTTGTGCAAGGTCTAGATGGACAGACAACAAAGTTCTTGTTTCGTGTTGTATGATAAGTCACAGCTTGCACTAGGTGTCACTAGTGTAAAATGAAAAATACTTGTACAACATAATTTTACAGTTCTGTTGTACGACTTGTTTTGCTTGTCCTTGTGCCACATTCATTTTGGCTCCAATGGCTTAAATGCTACTACCCTTAAAGCGGGAAATTTGCCTCCAATGACTTAAATTCATTCCCTCAAATGTGAAGCGGGAAATTTCCCTCCATTTATTTTAACTTTACACAAACAAACATAAAACAGTAGTTCTTTTCTGTTGTATGAGAATATTGCAGTTTATACTAGATGAACCTAGTGCAAAATGCAAAATCTTTTCGAAACAACTATATAAAAGAAATCAAATTTTGAAAAATGCTATGAATTAGCATTTGATCGTTATGATGAAATACGGTGATTGTAAAAAAATCACATAAATCAGAAAAATACATATTTTATTTTAGACAGAAAACGACAAAAGAATAGCCGACGAGTACTAGGTTTGATTTCGTCGGCTATGATTAAAAAAAAAAACAAAAAAAAACCACCTTCCATTTTCTATCACTATCGACAAACCATTGCTTCATCCTTCAAATGCAAATATGTCGTCAAATAAGATATGACCGAAATAATGAAATACGTCTACGGTTGAAAAATGACAAGATTCCGGTAAAATCTGTGTGCCGAATGTTGCGGTTAACTGTTTTTTACTTCCGTTATCCTATGGGTAGCCTGACGTTCGGTAAATATTTTGAGGAAAATTTTTTATACGATTAGTTGCGTCTCATCGATTTGAAACTATTATCTGTTGAAGGTCAGGCCAAAAAACATCATTTAGACAGGCCAATTACCATTTCTAAGCGTTTAAAGGGTTGACTCACCCGGTTGACCGTCCCGATCGAGCCTTTAACGTTGTCAGATGTAGTTGGATTTTTTTTCATACATGTATTTAATCTTAACGGTGATATCTGACGGTTGGAATAGATTTTCCAAACTTTTAGATTCAAAATCGGAACATATGCACTAATGTTCCTTAACTTGTTTACTAAGTGTTTAAGTGAATGTATAGTTTCAAATAGTTACTATACGTACACTCTTCAAATGCAAATATGTCGTCAAATAAGATATGACCGAAATAATGAAATACGTCTACGGTTGAAAAATGACAAGATTCCGACAAAATCTGTGTGCCGAATGTTGCGGTTAACTGTTTTTTACTTCCGTTATCCTATGGGTAGCCTGACGTTCGGTAAATATTTTGAGGAAAATTTTTTACACGATTAGTTGCGTCTCATCGATTTGAAACTATTATCTGTTGAAGGTCAGGCCAAAAAACATCATTTAGACAGGTCAATTACCATTTCTAAGCGTATAAAGGGTTGACTCACCCGGTTGACCGTCCCGATCGAGCCTTTAACGTTGTCAGATGTAGTTGGATTTTTTTTCATACATATATTTAATCTTAACGGTGATATCTGACGGTTGGAATAGATTTTCCAAACTTTTAGATTCAAAATCGGAACATATGCACTAATGTTCCTTAACTTGTTTACCAAGTGTTTAAGTGAATGTATAGTTTCAAATAGTTACTATACGTACACTCTTCAAATGCAAATATGTCGTCAAATAAGATATGACCGAAATAATGAAATACGTCTACGGTTGAAAAATGACAAGATTCCGACAAAATCTGTGTGCCGAATGTTGTGGTTAACTGTTTTTTACTTCCGTTATCCTATGGGTAGCCTGACGTTCGGTAAATATTTTGAGGAAAATTTTTTATACGATTAGTTGCGTCTCATCGATTTGAAACTATTATCTGTTGAAGGTCAGGTCAAAAAACATCATTTAGACAGGCCAATTACCATTTCTAAGCGTTTAAAGGGTTGACTCACCCGGTTGACCGTCCCGATCGAGCCTTTAACGTTGTCAGATGTAGTTGGATTTTTTTTCATACATATATTTAATCTTAACGGTGATATCTGACGGTTGGAATAGATTTTCCAAACTTTTAGATTCAAAATCGGAACATATGCACTAATGTTCCTTAACTTGTTTACCAAGTGTTTAAGTGAATGTATAGTTTCAAATAGTTACTATACGTACACTCTTCAAATGCAAATATGTCGTCAAATAAGATATGACCGAAATAATGAAATACGTCTACGGTTGAAAAATGACAAGATTCCGACAAAATCTGTGTGCCGAATGTTGTGGTTAACTGTTTTTTACTTCCGTTATCCTATGGGTAGCCTGACGTTCGGTAAATATTTTGAGGAAAATTTTTTATACGATTAGTTGCGTCTCATCGATTTGAAACTATTATCTGTTGAAGGTCAGGTAAAAAAACATCATTTAGATAGGCCAATTACCATTTCTAAGCGTTTAAAGGGTTGACTCACCCGGTTGACCGTCCCGATCGAGCCTTTAACGTTGTCAGATGTAGTTGGATTTTTTTTCATACATATATTTAATCTTAACGGTGATATCTGACGGTTGGAATAGATTTTCCAAACTTTTAGATTCAAAATCGGAACATATGCACTAATGTTCCTTAACTTGTTTACTCTGTGTTTAAGTGAATGTATAGTTTCAAATAGTTACTATACGTACACTCTTCAAATGCAAATATGTCGTCAAATAAGATATGACCGAAATAATGAAATACGTCTACGGTTGAAAAATGACAAGATTCCGACAAAATCTGTGTGCCGAATGTTGCGGTTAACTGTTTTTTACTTCCGTTTTCCTATGGGTAGCCTGACGTTCGGTAAATATTTTGAGGAAAATTTTTATACGATTAGTTGCGTCTCATCGATTTGAAACTATTATCTGTTGAAGGTCAGGCAAAAAAACGTCATTTAATCAGGCCAATTACCATTTCTAAGCGTTTAAAGGGTTGACTCACCCTGTTGAAAAATGATGTGAAAAATGAAAAATGATGTCAAATTTTGAAAAATGATGTGAAATAGTATTTGATCGTTATGATGAAATACGATGATTGTAAAAAAATCACTTAAATCCAATAAAATTAAAAGTCCCGATC
Organism: Potentilla sterilis; assembly: GCA_963682095.1. NCBI lineage: Eukaryota > Viridiplantae > Streptophyta > Magnoliopsida > Rosales > Rosaceae > Potentilla > Potentilla sterilis. Next base: position 10,965,201 of record OY821764.1, read on the forward strand.
GATACGGTCAACCATATGCTCTAAATTATTTTTATTATATGTGTGTTATTAGCCATTTAACTTCAATAAAAATCGACCACATCCGTTGGATTTGAGTTGAGAGTGGAAAAAACCCTAATGGGTCACCTAAGCCTCACTCTCCTCTCCTCTCCTCTCTTCATATTTTTCCCCTCCCCTCATCTCCCCCTCCTCCTCCCCTTTCATGCTTCCAGACCCGAACCCGACCAAGCCCTCCTAGCCCAAATGCAGACCTCTTCCCTCTCCCCACTCCAAACCCTCCTCGACCTCTTTGTCAACAACCTTAATTCGAAAACCCATACCCTTCACTCCCCTCTCTCCTTCTCTCTCCCTTAATCCGAATCCCTTCAAGGACTGCTCCTCTTCAGCCAGACCCAGTTCGGTCGATTCCTCCCAGGCCACCACCACCGAAAACCCCCTCACTCAAAATCTCTCTCAGATCTTCTTCTTCCAGATCACCAGAGATCAGTACCTCAAACACCTCAACAAGCTCTCCCACAAGATCTCTAATCCAAACCCTAATTTCAATCCACCCCAATCAATTCAATGGACGTCGACTACGCCACGACGCCGTTCGCCGACCACAAGCTCTCCGGCTTCCTCTACGCCGTCCTCGCTGTCACCTCGCCGGTCCCACCCAACGAACCCCTCCCTTTCGGCTCCCGCTTCAGAATCTACGGTCCTGATGTCAGCTTCAGGTCCGAAAACGACGCCGTGGTGCTCTCGCCGGTGCACCAGATCCACGCTGTGGAGAACGCGGCGGTTGATTCGGAGGAGAGGAGGACGAGGATGAAGATGAGGAAGAGGAGCATAGGGTTGGTTAACGGGAGCATCAGCGTGGTGCACCAGATCCACGCTCTGGTGATGAACAAGTGCATCAAGGTCGATGCTTTGTTGGTTCGAATTGAGGCTGACGGTGGAGGTGACGTCAGGGCTGTGTTGCTGGTTGATGTCTATCTCCCAATTCAGTTTGACGTCAGGGAAGCAGAGGTGCAGTACTCGTTTGATGATGCCAGTCTCAAAACTGGTGTCAATGAGCTCATTACCAAACTTAAGGAGGATGGAGGTCTTTCCCTGGATGTCTTGGGCTGTGTTGCTGGTGCGGCTGGCACTTTCCAAAATTAGGCTCCGTCGCCGGTGCTCTGTTTGGACACTTGAGGTGCATTGTTGCTTTCTAATCAGCTCTAATTTTCCCTAATGGTTTGTGTGCCGATTCTTGTTTGATTTCTTTTGCTGATTATCAGTCATTGTGTTTAATGGTAATATGATACATTCTTGAGAATGCCAAGACCTTTCTTCTATCTGAAGAGTGATACCGTGCTTTGTTTTCATGGTTGCCTTATATCATACTGCATCTTTTTGAACGGGGATTTTAGACATTCCAATAATGTGGTCTAAAGGAAGAGCCACTGGTGAGGTGCTTCTCTAACTTCAATTTTTTAATTTTTTTTTTTCATTTTATGATTAATATAAGGAATTACATCTCAGTTTATGCCTGTAACATTGATTCTCTAGCTGATATAATTTCATTAAGATACTTGTTGAAGTCATTCTCCCTTAAATGTTATAACCCGATTGTGCATATCTAATTGCTAGTATGGTGATGTTTCCTGCCAAATATAATTGCTAGTATGTAACACATGTAGATGATATGCTATATATATGTTACAATAATCCTTGTATGGTCTAATGGTCCTGGTTAATTACTAAATAGTATAGAAAGACATTTGTGTTCAGTTTTAATACATACAGATCTGCACATATAGTACAATTTAATTCATGGTATGTTGAGACCACACAAGTGCTGTATGTTGAGACCACACAAGTGCTGTATGGAAGTACATCTTGGGTAAATATGTAACTCCTGTAGAGCTAGTTGTTCACATGTAATCTATACATTTAAGCCAAATCATGTTAGAAAATAATAATATACATTACAACTCCTGGTATCGTAATGATAATTTGCTTTCTTTATGATACAATCAGCTGCTGAATGTCCAGTTTTGGCATCTTTTGGACAAATGGTCAGATTTGCAGTGCAACCTCCCCTCTTATACTGCATGTAAGTATGGTAGATAGAAGTTACATCACTTACTTCGATTTCCTTCTAAAATTGCTTCTCTTAGAACTGAACATATATTGCTTGTCAATTCAACAACTCTAGATCATGTAGTTAGTGGTAATTTTCTATGACATAAAACAGCATCAGGTAAAGCATAGGTATTTTACTAAGCTTGTTGATTTTTGAGTTATAGAGTCGATAATTGAAGCCATGCTAGTGTGTGAATGTGATTGCATTGTAAATTAGGGAGCTGTTTGAGTGTTTTCGTTTTCGAGTTTTCGGTACTTTACTCCTTGTTTGTAAAAATGAAATAGGTATGTCTGTGGTGCTAAAGTACAGCTTGTGTTGCCATCTTAAGTAGCTGCTCATGATTATAACCAAAGTAATCATATATAATTTTGAAAAGTTTGGCTAGGGTATAGATCTTGGTTTCTGTCAAGAAGTGGATTTACTTTCTTTTTCTGTACTAGGCATGGTGGGTGGTTATTGAATGCTGTATCATTATTTTCAAACTCTTAGTAATGGTTTTTCTGTTCAGCCTTGTAGCAATGCAGATTGTATGTATCTTCATGATTTTGGCTCTCAGGAAGATAGCTTTTCCAAAGATGAACTTATTTCGGCCTTTCATAGTTGGTTGAGGTAGTAGAGTTGCTGCAAAGGCTCTTTCATTCGAGGAAAAGCAAATGGGCAACAAGTCCTTTGTCTACGTAGACTTTTAGGTGAAGTTAGAAATTTGTTTTTGGAATCTGTATGCCATGTTTGAAACAATTGTGTACACAGGCTACTTAAATGATATGGAAGTTTTATGCAATGTTTTAATGGTAATGGCTAGCTGATACTATTTTTATGGTAAAGCTTCAGGTTTTGATATACAACAGTTTATGTTTTTGTGAATATCATGTGTTGTACAATATGACTAAAAGCCACATCAAACCTGTGTCACAAAATCCTCAAATCTGTTGTTTGATTTGTAGAATCATACAACTCAATAAAAATGAAACGAAATCAGTTGTCTGAATCAGACAACTAAATAAGTGGGAGATGAAATCTGTTGTGCGAATCAGACAACAGAATAAAATTGTAATATTCTGTTGTATGTTTAAAACTTACACAACATAAAAGTATGTATATTCTGTTGTATGAACTAGACATGTCAGTGCAGCGAATGCCAAGCCAGCCATGGCATGGCATATAAGTTGTACAACAGAAATTATAAGTTGGTTGTTGGACGTTTCATCACACAAGCTCGAGATATACGACGGTTTTTTCGAACTTACACAACGGTGCAGCACCGTTGTGTATTGAGTTTTTTGTAGTAGTGCATCGATGCCGTCCACCTGGCCCTCGACGCCCCAGCCCATCGACGCCGATGTGGGCTCCCAAATCCGGCGTCCCTCCTCGCCTCCCCGACGAGGACCCAACGCCGCACTCTTATTCGGCAGCGACTCGGTTCTCCCTCCCAAATCCGGCGTCCCCCGCACCTAGCGCCAACTCACCGTCGACTGCATCCCTCCCTTTCCCATGCACCATAAAGGCTCTCCCTGCCAATCGGTCCCGACCTCACTTTTCCCACCCCAGATCCGGCTTCCTCCAGTCGACGCTGTCAACAACCGACTACGCTTGCCTGCCTAAGGCCAACGACGCCACGATCTCTGCCGATCGGGTCCTGGTCTCAGCTCGACCCGGATCCAGGACTACCCAACCCGGATTCGTTGATCCAACCCGCAATAAAAATAAGTTACCACTCCTAGTAAAATTAAAAGATAATTTTCAAAAATTACTGATTATATTTCTATTTACTGTTTTACGAATTCAATGGTAAATATGAAATTGTTTAATTTATAGGCATAATAGCCAAAATGTACCCTGAACTTAGCTCAAATTGTCAATTTGCACCCCGAACTTATAATTACAAAATTTTGCCTCCTCAATTTGTAAAAAACTGCCGATTTACACCCCATCCGTCAAATTTAACGGTTTCCATCCAAAAAAAAAAAAGGGATGTTATGAGTAAATAGACATAATTGTACAAAAAATAAATTCCTTTTGTAATTTATTTAAAAAAAGAAATAAATATAAAATAACAAAAATACCCTTTATTTGACGGAGGGGGTGCAAATCGGTAGTTTTCGACAAGTTGAAGAGGCAAAATTTCTCAATTACAAGTTTGGGGTGCAAATTGACAATTTGAGCTAAGTTTAGGGTGCATTTTGACTATTATGCCTAATTTATATGGTAAATGTGAAAATATATATGATTAAAGTGACAAATCATATGAATATTATTGTTTTTACATGTGACGTATTAATTACGATGTGATGATCAATATGGAATCGAGATCGAGCAATCGCTTCATATGCAGTTTAGTTGGCAAACTAACAGTAAGAATTAACTAAATTCGCCGTTTTCGTTAAATCTCGTTTAAATTATTTTATGATATAATGATCTATTTAAATCGTATTAATATTTATTTAAATGTTAAATTTGAAGCATTATATGTTCATTTTATTACTGTTAAATAATTATTTTATTTAACATGTTATTTATTTTGAGCATTGCCATGATAATGCAATTTCATGCGCATTGTGATATAAAGAATAATCGACAAACCTGCTACTGTGATCAAGCATTTTTCATGAAGCATGAAAAATATGACCATTACAAATCTTGGTCTTGAAATCCAATTTTTTATTTCTTGAAAATTTTTCTACATGCATATCTTCTTAATTTAGTAAAAAGTAACGATAATGAAATTTCATTAGCTTCAAATGCAATGAAAATGGAGAAACCAAAAATTTTATTGTGATAACGTAATTTCACAAAAGCATCGGATTGGCCATAATGTATCTTGGTTTATTTTATTTGTCGTGAATGTCATTTAGACCGCGAAACTAATACATTCTCTTATCTATTTTTACAGACGGTTGAACCATCACAGTCTGGTTTTGAAATATTTGACTCTGAAGAAGTTGAGTATCAAATTCCCCTACTGAGCCAACTAAGACTTGGGCATGGTATATTTATGCAAACTGCTTTATGTAAATAGCTGAGAAATGATTAAAATACCTTGAATGACGATGTAAGGTCTGAGACAAAGAAATTTTCTAAAAACAAATTATGCAAAGTAATGCAACATCCCTAATACAAATGGCAATTACCATGAACATAAAGATTTCTATAATCATCCAAAAGCAAGTGGAAACAATGCATCATATGAAAGATGACCTAGGGGACATGTTCTGTGCAGTGAAGCACTCTGTCATTGTTGTAAATCAACAAAGTATTGATACGCATATTACAAGCTAGCAAAGAATTAGCTGCGACTTACAGGAAGTATAAGAAATCATACGAGCACGAGAATTTGGAAAAGTATCTTCAATATCCAACAATAACTTTGCAAATGAATTTACAACTAAAGGCTTACTATATGGGAGAAGATGACAATGACACATCTCATCATTGCAGCTATTAAAAGAGCAAAAATGATCTAGCTCAATTCAAGATAGAATTTGATTAAGTCTACTTTTAAATTTCCAAGATATCCTTGTAAAGGCTATCAGGCCTTATATCTCAATTAATTAGACCTTTGGTCTTAAAGTCTCAATTTCTAAATTGGACAAGACTAAATGTAATTGTTGGTAGTTTTTCTAAATGAATTGAGATTATTCGAATTTTATGATATACATGGTTCAATTTTCTGCATCTAACTTTGCAAAGCATTGCATAAAACAAAGCCACATAACATAATATAGGCATGACATAAATAACAGTGTGCAAAGAAACGCACTATGTAATCCCTAGAATAATAGTACTGAAGTACAATGGTACTAATATATCACAAAATAGCATAATAGTATTGAAGAACAGTAGTACTATATCAATAGATATAATAAAAATAACAAGGATCGGTATATCTGTTCCTTTGGGATTCATAATGCACCTGCCTTCTTAGGATTACCATACATTTTATAGCAATCCTCATCGAGTTACTCTAAAGAACTTAGGTTACATTTCGTTGTATATACATTGAGCATATGTCGAATTGACAATTTATGCGATAGGATCGGAGAAAATTGAATTTTTTCTACATTTTAAAGAAATTTATGTCACGATGTTCATGTGAAAAGACACAAGTGAGAATCATTTGAGCTTTTTTGCATTACCTCTAACGACTGCGGATGTAAACGAGTATTAGAGAAGTTTATATGTCAACTTAGTATATATAACCGCTAATTGAATCCAACGTTATAAGAAAATGATCTTTTGGAATTTTGACATAGATTGGGTTTGACGCAACTACTCGTGATCTGGTGATCCGTACATTAAAGAAATTACCATGGACACCCATATTTTGGATGAATAGAAGCAACCACTAGAAGAATATGGTTCACACACGAAACAGAGGACGACAAAATTAAGCACATTTTATCCTCAAATATTATTTCGACACAATCCATCTAGGGTTGAAGACGTTGTTTAATCCCTACATTCCATCGCTCTCCTAAGGTGGCATTATGATATATTTAATGCACAAGTATATGCACTAATACCATAATGCTTCTTACATCCGTCGTGATTTTATGGATAAAAGCACATCATTCAAAGCCTATTCGTTAAAGAAATTATGATTGAGACCATCATGCAAAGGACACATGTGTTCTAATTATGTTCTTATATTGAATCCAAAGAGGATTCAGTGGACTGATTCAACCAACTTGCGGACACCTTAGATATTTTATGGTGTTGGTTGTTGTATCGACATGCTGGTCACGTGTCATGACACCATCCACTATTAATCCTTATGCTGCTTATGCTAGAAAGTCAAAGCATCTAGACCGGGTTAATTTCCGTAGGTGCGATGACTTTATAGCTTATTATATGGGATCCGTAATGGGCATCATAACCCAATATAAAAACTCAATTGGTCTCACAAAAAACAACTACAGTAATAGTCTTAATATTAGTAATGTACACCAATACTTCTGTTTAGGGTTATGTAATTTTACATGCAGCATTACTTATTCATCTATGCCCACCATCATTGAACTAATTTACACCACAACTAGTGACTGTGTGTGAGGATTTCAAACAAACTTGTAATCCTTGAGCTATTTTGGATTGACACGGATCCACAATCCTTTAACACGGTTAAATGTTGTTATGTGCCAAAATTGCGCCGCCACAGCGCACAATGATGGGTCCCTTGAGATGAATAAATATTTATGATGGATATGAACTTCCAGCTAAAGTCCGCTATGTTGAAACCTTGACAGGCGATCTCCTAACCGCTAGATTTGCGGTGTGTCACTTTGATAAGACAGTCTTCCCATCGTTAGGGAGAGATAAGAACAAACATGTTCAAGTGGAAAGACATGAATTGTCGTGGTTTGTCCCCACTGTGTCTCATCTTGATCCCCAAAATCACACAAAGTAAAGTGTGTAGATATCTTATACATTAAAGTGACGAGATCACATAAACCTGTTGTAAATATACCTGCAAGGATTGCTTTTTCTGTTTGGTAGTTTCCACTACCTTGTCAGTTTGGTAGTTTCCAAAAAAATGAACATGCAGCTTACGAAAGTGGTCACAACATATCTTTGTGGGGATCTAAATTAAGAGATATACATGAGGATCCTAAACGGATTTCATTCACCCAAATCAAGTGGCACTAGATCACATAAGTGCGTTTGCAAAAGAAATTGAAACGTTCACTAAGGTGACTACTTAATTGATTGGGAAGGGATTGGTGAATTATGCCCTTGCGTGTTCATTATGGATATACATAGACTCTCAATGAACTAAGAGATACTCTATGTATTGTAAATCCTAAGTTAAGAATAAAAAAGATCTTGGGAATACACAGTCTTGAAATGGAACTCAAGGACTGTAATGATGGTGACCATCCATCAATCGGCTTAAGCATTCTAAAGAATAAGGTGAGGCCTACATATACTCCCATAATCAGTCTAAGTCTTTACTCTAACGATAGATCCATTTTTCATCTAAAGGAAGATGACGAATAAGTGTTGGGAAATGAAATTCCCTATACAAGTGCAATGACACATGATTGTACTTAAACAAAATATGTAAGAGTCAACATCTCATTCAATGAAAATCTGTAAAGCTATGTGTAGTTCTGCGCCCACGCAACACCAATGATTCTTTCAAATACTCAAAGATATGAAAGATTTGAGCTTATAATTCAATCCCTACATAGACGACGACGTGATGGAAAGAAAACTATCTACGTCATAGCTAACTATGCGTAAAGAAAAACGTATTAAAAGAGAAAATATGTTATTGCAGATCAATTTCAAATATCTTAACGGTTCATCCATACCTATACTCTAGATAGAGTTTTTGACTGGTTTACTACAAGAAGGTCATGCTTAGCATAAACATGATGTTTATTATGAACTTATGTGTTCAGTTCATGGACAACTTTATCCTCGAGATTAAAGTAAATAAAGTTGGATCTGGGGATGATGTGGCGAGATTTAGTTACCAAATCATTGCTCAAAATCATATTTGAAAAACATGTGAAAATGCATAACTATGCTAAGGTTATTGAAACTCCCTTGATCAAATGAAAGAATCGGGGAGAATCCCATGATTAACTTAAAAATCAGAGGGAGGTGTAGACATCAGGGGGAGTCTAGCACGTACATATTGTTTTCAAATGTAATAGGTGCGTTTTGCTCTTTTTCTCCTTCGACCAAAGTTTTATTTTCTCCCAATGGGTTTTTGTTACTTTGCGAGGTTTTTAATGAGGCAACACATCATGCACCAATTTATCTTTGACTCGGCACAAGGGGGAGTGTTGAAGGAAAAACACATTGTGTGCCTTCGTCAATGTAACTGACGAGAGAGAATTATGTAGTTAGCATTCAATACTTATAACTGAAACGATCAGTCATTATTGTCATAAATGTATTTACTATTACCGTTGTAATACTCACCCTATATAAAGGGGATTATCAATGAAATGAGTAGACCAATTCTCATTTTACTATTATAAATATATATTACTTTACAAAGAGTTTTGTTGTTATTTATAGTTACACAACTTAATGTAGTTTGATTACGTTATCTATTTCTATATATGGATTCCTAATCCTATTAAATTTATCTACTTTCCTATATTGGTACAATGAGATGCCTATATGTAATACTCTGACTTCAAAAATAGTAACTTGTTACAAAATTGAGAAAAATTATACCGTATCTGACATGTTTCTGCATATTAAATTTTATTCACATATAAGGAAAAAACAAAGGACTATAATAACTAAATTAAGAAATTAAAAATTGTTAAGATTTCCTTAATTTGTAAAATAAAATTTATTGACTGTTCAAGGAAGGTTAATTCTGTAACTTCCGTGGTGTGTCTTGTCCTAATAAGGCTAGTAGTCTAGATACTTTATTAGATAGGGAATCCCTGATTACCAGGGATACTTGATGTAATGCCTATATAAAGGCCTCCTTATCAATCAATAAAGATACAGTTTATTATCATCTATTTCTCCTAGAACATGTTATCAGCACGTTGCTCTAGCCTCCCGTCTAATAGCCCTAAAACCCTAAAACCTTGATTCCGAAATTTTTTTTTTCCGAAACCCTAATCCCGACCGCCGTCCTTACCTCCGACACCGTCGGTCCATTCTCGGCAGTACCTGCGCTGCCGACCTGCCTCCCTGCCGCGCCTTACCTTCACGAGCTGCTCCTCCTCTGCCTCTCGGCAGACCTGCTCGCCTGCAGCCCAACCCGCTCGCCAGCAGCCCTCCCTTGCGTGCTATTCTTTGCACGCATCCCTCGAAGACCAAAAATTGCTCGCAAGCCAAGCAAGCGGCCCTCGAAGCCTTCTTCGTTGCTGAGAAGACATCAAGAAAATCGAAGAAAACAAGCTTCCCCAAAAGTCAAGTTTCTTTCGATCAAGTTTCAATTGAAGAGGTAAATATTTTATAATCGTTCCCGCTTATGAAATTTCAATAGTTGGGTTGTGTTTTCTTCCGGGACCTTTTCGTGTCCCTGCTACCTCATCCCGATTCTATCGCTTCTCGGGACGGCATACAGGGATTTAGTCACCCCGGTGCCAACGTTTATTGGGGTAACTGTGATGTTACCGGCCACCGTTATGCTTGTGACTGTGATGTCACTGTGAACCATAACGTCTCTTTTTCAAAAGAAAATAAAGGGAAGATATCGATTGTGACTTGATGTCACATTATGCATCGATTTATGTGACCATAATATATCTTGGCACTGTTCTAAAAGAAAAAGAAACACAATCAAACTTGATTAGTATTCAAAATACTAACGTCTCCCTATTGTGTTCTGTAGATGGCTGACACTCAGCGTCCAGAATTCGACATCTTGGATGTCCAAGGCAAGGAATACAAGAGGTGGGTCTCAGATGTAGAGAACACCTTCATTGGCAAAAGATTTACAGCCACCATTGTCCCTCCTGAGGATGAAAACTTGCATGCTTCTCCTTAACAAAAAGCTCAAGCCCTGATGTTTCTCAGGCGCCATATCCATCCAACGCTCAAAAAGCAATACCTGAGGAAAACCGATCCCAAAGAGCTATGGGACATCCTCAAGGACCGCTAAAACAATGTGCATGACGCACAACTCCCTGACCTTCTGTCAGATTGGGAGCAAATCTGCTTATTGGATTTTGATTCCGTCCAGGAATACCATCAGACTATGCTTAATTTACAGTCTGATCTGAGCTTTTGTGGGGTCGACAAGACCGATGATGATATGATGGAGAAGACATTCACGACGTTCTCAGAATCTGCATCCATGTTGTCGCATCAGTACCGTGATCTCCGTGAGAAAGGCACCATCAAAACCTTCAGTGACTTGATGAATGCGCTTCAAAGAAAGGAGAGGTACCATGAGTTGATTCTTACTACCAACAAAAGGCCTAGAGGTCCGAAATTCTTAGCCGAATCTAACCAAGCCCATGGTAGGGCTCCTAAGCCAAGGAGTCATCTTCGCGAATGTCAAGCACCACCACCACCACGTGCGCCAAGAGCAACACGTGGGGGAAGAGGAGGAAGAGGAGGTGCCGGCCCTAGCCCGAACCTCACATGGAAACGGGACGGCGGCGGTGTCGCCGCTCCTAGAGGGGGGAACCGATTCAGTTCCGTCCCCAAGCGTGGTGGCTACGCCTCAAACAATGCTTCGGCTCCTTGTTTCAAATACGGCTCTAAGAATCACTTTCAACGCAATTGCAAAGCAAGTAGAGATGTCCAAGCTGCCTACAAGAAACACAAGCAATACATAGAACAAGAAACAAACTATGTAGGAGACTTTGAGGAAGAAGAGTACGATGAAGAAGATACCAACTTCACCGTTGATGACTTCCAACCTACCAAGAAGCGTAGGACTCAGGAGTATGACACTCCGGATTATGAATAAGTATTTGACTTAGGTCATGAGATACATGTTCAAATTTGATTTTGATTGTTATTTTTGGCTTTCTTTAGTCATAATTCACGACTTTGTTCGATAAGTCGTTTAGAACATCCTTGATATACTTTTGAGTTGTCATCAATAAAAATTCTCTTATTCAACGAATGATTTGAGATTTTTTACATCCCTATGAAAGCATAAATGGTTCAATGCGTCCAATTTATAATGACATAATTATTTTGAGTTCACCACAATTCTGGTGATGTTAACTCAAATCCGAAATAAAATCACAAAGACAAATGAGAGACTCGCGAGAAATCGCGTTGCACATTAGGCCAGCCTATTGGCAGGAGCTTGGCCGCGAATCGCCAAGCATCGCTCGCCAAGGCCACTCAGCCGCTTGGCCGCTACTCGCCAAGCCTCGCTCACCCAGGCCACTCAGCCGCTTGGCCACGACTCGCCAGGCCTCGCTCGCCATGACCACTCGCCAAGCTTGGCTCAACAACGAATCCGGTTTTTTTTTAAACCAACATCGATAGCCTATCGAACAAATGCAACTTTTACATCAATGGCTCAGCAACGACGTGTCTTCGGACTCGCCATGCTTCGGATTTAGCTCAACTGTCGCATCGTATTGCCTAATGCCCGACCGGCCCTCACCACTCGCCTTGCTTCGGCTCGGCCTCAAGGTAGCTTCGGCCTTACCACAGCTTCAGCTTTGGCTTGGCCCCGGCCTTTGCCTTGGCCTCGGCCTTGGCTCGGCCACGCCACCTACGACGGTGTCCGGTCTCAATCTCTGACCTAGGCTATGTTAACTCTCAATGTTGGTATTCGGTGATTAAAATAAGGCTTATCTCTTTCTCTCAAATGTATCAAGGCGAGATTGAGTGTTTGTTGGACTGTGCAACAACTCACACGATTCTGAGGAATCGACAATTGTTTTCGGATTTTTCGCCAAGAGAATCGTCGTTATCTACGATGACAGGAACCGGACCCGTCATTAAGGGTCGTGGCACTGCTCAATTCTTATTGCCAAATTGCACTGAAATTCGGGTAGAGAACGCCCTATATGCGCCTAAGGCGCCAAGAACCTTGCTAGCTTTCAAGGATGTGCGTGACAACGACTATCACCTCAGCACTTATGTTGAAAATGGAACTGAATATCTGTTGATCACCTCCACTGAGAATTTGCGTACTCGCATTGTGGAGAAGTGTAAGCGTGTTCGAAATGACATGTATTTCACAACCATTAGAGCCAATGAATCTCATGTTGTTGTCTTATGCGATTCAGATGCTTACAAGCTTTGGCATGAGACTCGGTCATCCGGGTCGTGATCTAATGATTCGTATTCTGAAATGCTCCCACGGTCATCCGTTTTTCAGATCATAAAAGTACAAAGGACGCCTCGGCCTCGGTTCGGCCGCCATGCCGTCGATAGCCGCCTCTCGGCTCCAAGGAGAGGTTCGGCCTCCTCCTGCTTCTCATGCTTCTGTAGCGATGTCTAAGGCTCATCGTTCGTTTTGCAAAGCTTGTTCACTAGCAAAACTTCAAGCAAGACCATCTTTTGCTATTGATAATAAACAGAATATTCCGTTCCTACAACGAATACAAGGTGATATTTGTGGACCTATAACACCAGAATGCGGACCATTTAGATATTTCATGGTTCTAGTTGATGCATCAACGCGTTGGTCACACGTAGCGTTGTTGTCCACGAGGAATGCTGCATTTGCTAAACTCCTAGCTCAGATCATTAAGCTTCGGGCTCACCACCCGGACAATCTGATTAAGTCAATCAGACTAGATAATGCTGGAGAGTTTACGTCAAAGTGTTTTGATGACTATTGCATGTCAGTTGGGATTGAAGTTGAACATCCCGTGCCCCACGTTCATTCTCAGAACGGTCTTGCAGAAGCCGCTATTAAGAGACTACAGCTTGTTGCTAGGTCCCTTGTCATGGCCACTAACTTGCCGGTTTCGGCATAGGGATATGCAATATTACATGCAGCTATGCTTATTCGTCTACAACTCACAGATAGCCAACCATTTAGTGCGTACCGGTTGGTAACTGGTTACGAGCCTGATATTTCGCATCTGCGTACTTTTGGTTGTGCCGTATATGTGCCTATCACGCCTCCACTGCATACCAAGATGGGTCCACAACGACGATTAGCTATTTATGTTGGATATGAAGCACCAACAATTGTCCGCTACATAAAGCCTATGACAGGTGATCTGTTTACTACAAGATTTGCAGAGTGTCACTTTAATGAGACATCCTTCCCGTCGTTAGGGGGAGATGGGGCCACATCCGTCCCTAATGAACGTCAGGAATTGACGTGGTTCTCTCCCACTATGTCTCATTATGATCCTCGTACGTCTCAGTGTGAGACCGAAATACAACGCATATTGGAACTACAAAAGGTGGCGGATTCGATGCCTGACTCCTTTACTGATATTGCGAAAGTGACAAGATCAACCATACCTGATGCGAATGTACCTGTAAGGCTCAACATTCCTCGCCACGCGCGAGCACGCGCCGCCGGTCTCAGACCCGCAGCCCTAGGTGCCATCGGCAGGCTCGGCACCTCCAAGTGGAGGGCCGGCGTCGACTTCGGATCCTCCTAGAAAGAGGGGGAGACCAATCGGTTCCAAGGACAATGTACCTAGAAAGAGGGCATGTGTCCAGGCACAAAGTGATCTGTTCATCATCGATACTGTGACGCCGTCACACGAGATTGTCTCCGACTATACCTATGTCCAAGAATCAACTCTGAATCATCTGGGGGACGCCTCAGACTCACCATTGATGTTGGAGAACAAGGAAATCTCACTAAATTACTTATGCATGCACAATCTTATGGAAAGAAATTCCATGTATATCGATGATGCATTCGCCTACGCCGTTGCTCAAGAAATCATTGACGACGACGATATGGAACCCCGCACTGTTGATGAGTGTCAACGTAGAGCGGATTGGCCGAAGTGGGAAGAAGCAATCCAGGCTGAACTAGACTCTCTAATGAAAAGGCAAGTATTCTGACCGATTGTGCCTACACAGCAGAACGTGAAGCCTGTTGGACATAAATGGGTCTTTGTCAGAAAGCGCAATGAGAATGGTGAAGTCCAGCGATATAAAGCTCGACTCGTGGCGCAAGGTTTTTCTCAACGCCCTGGAATTGATTATGAGGAGACATATTCTCCTGTCATGGATACTATTACCTTCCGATACTTAATCAGTTTGGTAGACTCAATATGCAGCTTATGGATGCTGTAACAGCGTATCTTTATGGGGATCTAGATACGGAGATGTACATGAAAGTGCCAGAAGGACTTTCGTTACCCAAGTCAAGTGAGCAAAAACCACGAAGTTCATTTGCTATCAGGTTGAGACGATCTCTATATGGACTCCGACAATCTGGTAGGATGTGGTACACACGGTTAAGTGATTACTTGATTGGGAAAGGATACAAGAATGATGAGTTGTGCCCTTATGTGTTCATAAAGAGAACAAGTTCAGGATTTACCATTATAGCCGTCTATGTTGACGATATGAACATCATTGGAACTCTAAATGAGATCAATGAGACCGCAAGCTACTTGAAATCCGAATTCGAGATGAAAGATCTGGGAATGACTCGGTTTTGCCTAGGCTTAGAATTAGAGCACCGAAGTGGTGGAATCTTTATATACCAATCTGCATATGTCCGAAAGATGCTCAGGCGATTTAACATGGACAAAGTTATGCATCCTACAGGCACTCCCATGGTCGTTAGAAGTCTGGATATCAACAAAGATCCCTTTCGTCCGAAAGAAGATGACGAAGAGGTCTTGGGAGCTGAATATCCATATCTTAGTGCAATTGGAGCTTTGTTATACCTAGCTCAGTGTACTAGACCAGACATTGCTTTCTCAGTGAACTTGTTAGCTAGATTTAGCTCTGCGCCAACACAACGTCATTGGGTTGGAATCAAGAATATCTTTCGATACCTTAAAGGAACCCTTGACATGGGCTTGTACTATCGATACACTCATCAAGATTCGACACCTAGTCGATCTCTTGCATCCAACAGCACAAACTGTGGCTTGGATCGCCACCGGTCAGCCGCCAAGACTGGCTTTGGCTCAGCAGCACCCTGCCTCGCCACAACAAGCCGCGGCTCAGCCATCCGCCATCCTGCAGCCATATCCGCCAACATATCCGGACCCGAGGATGCTAAGTCGTGGTCCCGATACGGTTTTGGCGATACCCCCTCCTACTCAGATACACCAAATGATGTGATGGTAGGATTTGCTGATGCTAGATATTTGTCAGATCCACACAAAGGACGTTCCCAAACCGGTTATGTTTTTACCATTGGGAATACGGCGATATCTTGGAGATCAACCAAACAAACCCTTGTTGCTACCTCCTCGAACCATGCTGAGATTATTGCACTACATGAAGCAGTCAAAGAATGTGTTTAGCTTCGCTCAGTTATATCTCACATTCGAGAGTCTAGTGGACTTGAGTCTACTACGATGGGACCAACTTACATATTTGAAGATAATGCAGCATGCATTGAGCAGATGAAGTTGGGATACATCAAGGGTGAGAATACTAAACACATTTCGCCTAAGTTCTTCTACAATCAGCAGCAGCAAGAGACTTTGAATATCCAAGTGAAGCAAGTCAGCTCAGAAGATAATGCAGCTGATCTGTTCACCAAGTCTCTACCCAAATCTACATTTGTGAAGCATGTAAAGCGCATTGGTATGTGTCGCTTATCCGAACTCAAAGACTGATTGACTATCAGGGGGAGTTCTCGTCTAGACTTTAGGGGGAGTCTAGTTATGCATGTCTCACATACTTGCAGTTGGTGCGTTGTACTCTTTTCCCTTAGACCATGCTTTTATTTTTGCCCAAGAGGTTTTTGTTTGCTGGCAAAGGTTTTAACGAGGCAACAGTTCATGCACCATTGAGGACGCGACACAAGGGGGAGTGTTCAAGAAAGGTTAATTCCGTAACTTCCGTGGTGTGTCTTGTCCTAATAAGGCTAGTAGTCTAGATACTTTATTAGATAGGGAATCCCTGATTACCAGGGATACTTGATGTAATGTCTATATAAAGGCCTCCTTATCAATCAATAAAGATACAGTTTATTATCATCTATTTCTCCTAGAACATTGACCAATTTTTTATGTATTTCATCTATTATAAGTATTTTTGTGATTTTTTTTAATAAATATTTTATTGATTATTACTTTATATATTTACTGGGACCTAAAGGAAGTCCCAAAATTATTACCTTATGCATTTAGCAAGGTTCCTAGTATTATACACTGGTCCCGACTTGGGGCAGGAGAAAATTATTATTTAATCGAGGTTATTAATTTATCGAACATTTATTTATTGAGGTTTAACTGTAGTTTTTTTTTTATAAATGAAATCTATAAAATAGAGAGGTGTCATTACACGACTGGCCAAAGTCAGCTAGGGCTGACTAGAATTGGTATGCCAAGTTTCTTCCGACTTATTTTTTTGTCTGAACGAGAAAAACAAAATTCTAAGTATAATGAATGTCTGTGAAGTTCATCGCATTTCGAATTTGAGTTCTTTTTATCTAAAATTCAAGCCGAACAATATTTAGCCAACAAGGTTATTAATTTGGATTCACTTCGGCCACGGAGGAGTATATGTATCCCGAGCATTGTTCTAGTCTTCCCCAAGTACACGTAAAAAATCACATTTGAAAAAGTTCGTAGTTTTAACTGATAAAGTAGTCTGAGGTTCCTATTCAAAACCATTTGACAATAGATGAAGTAGCTTAAACCCTTATAAACCCACAGGCTAGGTCCATTTTCCCAATGTGGAATTTATATCTCAACATTAACAAATAAAGTTTAACTTATGAAGCAATGCGCTGAAATAACATATTGTATCATAACATTTTTTCATCGGGTTTTGTAAGGCATGGTAACAATGCTCCAACAGAAACACCCTCATGAGACGAGATGACGTTGGAGTAAAAAAATTAGTACACCACTTGGGGTTCAAACTCTGCAAATTCGACTGATCCGGACTCGATGGGTGGCATCAAGTATGCAGCCAGAAGTTCAGAGGCCAATGCAGCAACAATTGGTATCCGCTTCAGATTTTTCACCAGGGTAATGTCATCGCTCTCCCCAACAGCAATGAGCCTCTGGTTAATCTCCACCATGCGGTCAAGTTTCCTTTTGAATTCTGGGTTCTCAACGTCAAGCACGGCTGGGAAAATTCTGGCTGTTGTGCGATTTGTCTAAAGAATTAAACAAAAGACTTGGTCAATCAATATGATAAAAGCCAGCGTTATGGTCTTCGTAAAGAAAACCGGATCCTAACATTCTTCCAGCATATGATTTCATGTTCGAGAAATGATGTATCAGTGTATCTCTCAACAAGCGCAACTAGTCATTTTGGTCTTTCTACCTCATTGTATTGGTATCTAAGAGGCAGAATTAAGACAACTGACCATACTTGAAAATAATTAGAAAGATAGCTAATAGAAACAGACGTAGTGTGCAGTACCTAGTCCACAAATATATTCTCTTGAAGTCTGATGCATGACTGAAAAGAAGCAAAGCGAATGCAATTATAGGCTCACCTCAATGATAACATGCATATCAAATTCTTTAGTATTGAGCCCGATGCCTTCATAGAAAGCTGTCCGTTGGCAATCATTTAAGTACATTGTCACATATACCTGAAAACAATGAAGTGTTGAGGAGTCAAGGAATAGGGAAATAAATGACAGATTTGTAAGCCTTTGTAATTTGTAAGATGGGTTGGCAAAGAGAGAACACAAGCATGTACTTTCCTCTAACAAATTCTGTTTTGCAACATACTAAAATATTATAATAATGATCAACCAAAGATGTAGGAATAAGAAAATAATGAGCAAGGAAATACCGATAAGCAGAAGAATCGAGACCACAACTTTGCCTTCCAGTCATTTAGAAATTGGGGTTGTGCCTTCATGAGTGCGGAAAAGAAGTCGCCGTGTCTGTTTTCATCCTGGCACCAATTCTCAAAATACTTGAAAATGGGATAGCACTGGTACTCGGGATTAGCCTTGAGATGCCTGTATATGGTAATGTATCTCCAGTATCCAATTTTCTCAGACAGATAAGTAGCATAGAAAATGAACTTTGGTTTGAAAAAGGTGTATTTTCTGGCCTTGGTCAGAAAGCCCAAGTCCAGTGCCAAATTGAAATCAGAGAGGCCTTTGTTCAAGAAACTGCAATAAGAGATATAGAGAGAGAGAGAGAGAGAGAGAGAGAGAGAGAGAGAGCGGGTCATTCCAAACAATCCAGCAGTAGAATATTTCTGGACACGAGACCTATCATAAATATTAAAGATTGAACTGTACATACCCAGCATGCCTGGCTTCATCCCTGGACATGAGAGAGAATATCTCTGCGACTACTGGATTGGTTTTCTGCAAAAACATTAGAGATTTTAATATCAGACAGACAGAGAATTAATCAGAAAAAGAAAAAAAATGAAACACCAAGCAAGCAAGCAACCTTGAGCCTTCGTCCGAGCTCTTTGTAAAGAAGGAAGCCAGAGAACTCAGCAGTACAAGACCTCTCGAGGAACTCGACAAATATCTGTCTGAGGGGTCCCTGGAGGTTATCAGCAGCTTCCTTGAACTCCTTGTTCCTCACGAAATGGGTCTGGTTGTAGTCGGTCTTGAACTCCTGAAGCAGAGCCTCAAACTCAACCTGGTTCAAATTGTTGTTGATTTCGGTGTTGAAAAGGGTCTCCATCTCATCAAAGTCGGTGGTGTAAAACCTTGGTGCCAACAGCGTCTCCTTGATGGCTTTCTTAGTAGCAGGCTTTTTGGAGGACATTCTGATCATCATGCTGCTGCTCACCTTGCCGCTCCTCCCGAACTTGGGACTTGTTGTTGCAACATTGCTGAAATTCGTGATGGGTTTCACCAGTGCCATTTTCTGCTGCTTGTAGAGACTAGAGAGAGACTAGAGAGCAGAGCACAAGTGAGTGCAGCTCCGACTTAGATAAGCGACCACACTAGCAAGGATAAGATCCCTCGCCTTTACAATTGGTTCTCACCCGATATAATCTCATCCAATGAAATCTATCAGTTTTAATCCCTGCTTGACACGTGGCCCCTCTTGCTTGGCCTTCCACAATGCCACTATCCTAAAATAGACAGTCGTTTTTTTTTTTTTTTCATTTTTTTCTAGATCTTTTCCTGGCTTTTGTGTCTCAGCCTTTCACAGTAAGGCTTAGACGTTGTCACCTTCATGTAGTCAGTGTCGCATTCAGCAGATTAAACATGAAACAAAATCAAAAAGTTTGCAACGATCGGGCCATGTCTGGATCTTCTATCAAGTCCATTTGTGTGAAAGTTTTAAGGGAAACAAACCCCATGTTTAGATCAATCAAATTCACTCCCTTCATTCGGTTTTTTTCATGATGTATGTCAGTTGTATTACTTGACATTAGTAGACAGATATTACATGATGGCAAATGTAGTAGTGCCACAACGACCATCCGTTCTCTGCTTTTACAACTCTAGTAACGTGAGCATACATAGCCACAATATATAGTAGCAGCATATTCAAAGAACGAGAACAAGAAGCTTCACAAATGGGAGACCTCGTTCTCTTCAAAGATATATCCTTATCCCCTACAATAGCGCATGAGGTGGTCTTCCCATTTCAGCTTAGCATTTTAGTTGGAGTACTGAACTTGCTAGTGTTTACTGTTTACATTGAATTTTGGAAAGGGTTAATCAATCCAAAAAGAGAGAACGGTACATATAACAAACAAAAAAAGATAATGGCACAGAGAACAAATGCACCCATTGTTACTCTAAATAGATGACTTTTCTTCACTATGACTACATCTGTAGTCAAATACCAAATGCATCAACTGCATAATCTTAAAAAACTATCTTTCTTTTTTAGCGCTAGGCTGTTAGCAAAAAATATACATGGCCTAAAGTGTTCAATCGTAGCAAAAACTGCATAAATACAAGCGTTCTCAGAATTTAAAAGAGTATTTCTTCGCCAAAGAAAATGCACAAAGACCAACAATCATATAATAGTCTCCAAATTACCTATTTTTGAAGAACCTCTTTGTGAGCTTTAAACGAGAGGATGACATTCCATACCAAAGCAATAACATTAGCAGCAAGAACCTAAATTCAATGACATGTATTAAAAGTGCGAATAAACTAAAATAGAATATGGAATACTCATATATGATTACTAGAAAATGAAAAACTATGACAGAATGAGTGGCCTTCGATAATTAATGGATACATGGCATGATAAGATCCTACTTTCAAACAAAATAAATAAAAGAGAACATGTGTATTGAAGTGGTGGATATCTAACATACATCTGAATCCTTCTGCAGAAACAACCTGATACTCAGAAGCAATGACACCATCAGTGATTCCCTTTTTTGTTTTCTTTTGAGACTGATAATACCATCACAAGAATATACAAATTATCACTTAGATAGGCTTTTGGTTTACACACGCACAAAATTTCAAATGAATACACTAGAAAAGATTTGGCCCTAGATGTCCTAGATGCGCCGTATATTGCCATATTAGATTAGTTTGCCCCCCATTGTGGCATTAGCATAAAATTGGGCTATAGTGAAAACCAAAACCGTAGCACCCGTCTTTCTCAGTATCTTCTCAGTATATTACATTTGCATTTTATTAGCTTGTTGCACTTTACAAACTTGTTTACAATTCTCAACTTTAAAACCACAACATTTTAATAAACTTCACTCATGTGTACATTAAGACCAGCTAAATGAGAGCCTCACATAGACCTACGTCACCCCAGTCCGTTCTTGTCCTAGGGTTGGTCCCAAGTATCAATGTGCCTCTTGTTTAGTTTTTCCAGCATCTATAACCTAGGGTTTGTCCACCAATGATCCCTTGGGTACAATTTTTAACATTCAAAAATACTTCCCTTGACACAATTCTTAGAATGGGCAAGTTTATGATTCTAGTTTGAATATAACAGTACTTTAGGACAATGAGAATTGCAGTTTTTCTATCATTTTAATCTAAACATAAACCATCACCACAAGCAGCTGAAAGCCCATCTCTTAGTATCCAAAATCAACCAAGCAATTATAAACTCTCTGGTCGAAATTCATACAATGGATTAACTATGTAAAGTTAGCCAAAATATATTCAAAGTCAAAAAGTTAATAGTCAGAAAGGTATGAGATGCAAAATGGTAATCTACAACTGAATTAAGAGAGGTGATCACAATGAAGACAGAATTGAAGTTCAAGATCATTTAATCTCCTTTTTGTGTTAAGAAAAATAAAGGGAAAAAAACGCACACACACACACCCCTGCAATGTAATGATGTTCGATATAATTGTCAAGTAAAATATCATGATAATCAAACAAAAAAATTAACCATGATAAATTATACTTGGATACAGTCAAATATTCTTTTTCCAAAACTATCAACATGCCAGTTTTCACAGAACATAAAATTATGAAAGGGCAAAATATAACTCTCACTTGTTAGTTGTTACTGTTCAGCTCTAGAAACCTAAACCATGTTTTTTCGTTCTTCTTTATTCTCATCAATATACCAAATTCACATGTTCTCATAGAATAACACTTTTTTTTTAATCTGAAAAACAGGAATATAAAACGGTTACAGACCTAAAGTATGAGAACAGATGAATTAGGTATATCGATAAGAACACCCTATAGAGTGTTGTGATATCGGCCAATAAGTGTCGAAAAAAAACCCAAACAAGCACAGAAAACAAAGAGAAACAACCATAGAGAAAACAACACAAGAACACAGAGTTAAGGTAGTTCAGCAAAACTTTTACCTACGTCCACCGGGCAGGAAAACACTCGTCCACTATATAATAATGGGTACACCAGACAGCATAAGAAAACAAGGACTCTCTTCTCTTCCTATCTCTCTCCTCTCCACCCTCTAACCGAGAATGGTATACCCTTTGCTCTTTGTCTCCGCGATGCCTAAACCAAGATGCAGAACCCCTCCTTATATAGCCATAAGGATACCAGATTTCTTCACGAAATATAAATCCTATCCTATTAGTGGCTGGCAATAAAGCCTCCTCCTCATCTGTAATCAACAAGGATTACAGGACCATCATCAATAAGGATATTGTTTCCTTACAGGAACACCATACTTTAAGAAAGGCATTTTAGGAAAAACTCATGGGCTGGAAACCCATCATAGGGGTAAAATCAAAATTCTAATTTATGTCGTTCATATTAACGAACACCCCATTGGATATTTCAAGTCTTGCACCATAATATCTATGCACTATCCACCCTATGCGAAACTGTTCTGCCACTGAGCTGTAAGCAACCATTGCTGAATCTGAAAGCCCACAAACTAAGAAATGGGCTTCAAACTGAACAAGAAGAAAATGTGATGATGATGAGAAAAGGGTTCTGTGTTGCAGAGAGAAAAATGGGTTCTTTCTAGGCAATGAAGGCAGGCTTATTCGTTCAGTGTATGCAGTCTTCCCGTTATAGTGAAAAGCCCCATATATGTTGTCATTTAATCCCCTTCAGTTGAATAATAGAACCAACAAACTGACCACCAAAAGAAAATATAGCTCTAACCACTGAAAGGTAAGGAGGTGTAATAAAAATATGGGAGTCTCTAGTGAGGACTTCACGAGGATTTTCAAATCAATAGTTGGATGAGTGGGCCAACTTTTACTTGATATATTATTTATTTGAATGATATAAAATTTCTCATGGAGTCCTCAATTTATACCTCATCAGAGCCTCACCAATAAAATAAAAACTATCAATATGTAAATGTAATAACGTCCTCAATTACCAGAAAGTAAAAAGAAGTGTACCACATTCCCTCTCATGTGAGGGAAATCCACATAACAAATAAAGCACATGACACCGGGATAATTTCACAGAAACGAAACACGGCACTACAAATGACGCAGTTCAGCAAACTGAAGGGTAATTTTACATGAATGATTATTAAATATATGTATTCCTTACTTATTAGCATTACATTCTTCTAAGGAAAGAATATTGACATAAATCACCCATGGGCTGGATCAGCCCACAGGAAACGTACAATAACCCATTTGTTACCTCGTATTGGGTAGGGACCTAGAAGAATTCTGGTATCATGCAAAGGTGCTTGAAGCCTCTTTAACTCTCCTATGCTTCACATGTGCAAAAACCTCACCATTCTCTTACTGTAACCCTTGATACAGAATCATTTAAAGAATCCACATGATTGCTACTAAGCCTTCTATGAGACATATTTATGACACTTAATACATTGCGAAGTCGAAAGTCCAGGGGCTCAGAATCAAAACACAATAGCTTCGAACTACATCTGTGAATTGCTTTACGTATGAGCATACTCTTAATTTTATAAACCATAGTGGTCTAGACTTGGCTCCAACATCAAGAAGCAGGGAGGCCATTCCCACTTTATGTCTTTGATACAAAGAAGCCATGAAGATGTAGAACAACTGAGGAAGGAATGAAGATCAGAGAAATAGGTTTTCCTGTAGTAATGGTGATAGGTAGTGGGAATTTTGGAAAGATAGAAGTAGATTGCTAACCTATGATAAATTAACATAGTGACTATGGTAAGTGGATATAGCAAATCTAAAGGAACATAAATACCATACGTAAAGCATACACCGAGAAAAAAAAACACACTATAAGTTTTATGTTTTTAACAAATAAATTAAATAGATTGATCCCGCACAGAGAGAATACTGAGGAAATTTTTATTTTTATTTTTTTCTTCTCTTTGGCCAGAGTGAGAGTTAAAAAAACTGGAAGTCTGAGATTCCTTTTCTCATTCAGCAGACCAGCAATCAATGGAATGGGGTGGGTAAAGAAATGAACAATAAGATGGAGTTGCTTTGTCCCCATACTCCCCATCCTAATTTCCATGTAAATTTTAGGTTGAAGAATGAACTGATCGTCAACTTCGCGAATAGCTGCCTGACCTCATAAAATTAATAAACACTCTTCAGTGGGCACTAGGGAACAACCTAATTCCCTCCACGTGTGCCAAATCTGACAACCCTGCACGAAGGGGCGCCACGAATGCACCTCAGATACCCCTTTTGAACCACCAAAACAGTCCCAAATGCATCCCGCTTGGTTTGAAGCGTATATGGTGCTCGTCATGGGGTATGGGAAGCAATAAAGCATATCCAGGAGTCAAATGTTCAGAAATCTATGTTTCACAGTTTCTGACAGCTTTAACCGGGGATTTAGTATTCAAATTCTTGTTTCTGCCAAATTAGGGTAATTCATTTCCTATAGTTTTCCAAGTTCAGTAAGTGTTTATGTTGTCTTGGGTTATACGTTTTGGTCTGATATAAATGATACATTGCAGCCTTTAAGACAGACCTGAGATGACCGACTTATGTGATTACTCCCACTAGAATCTCTCTCCTTTTTTACATTAATCCATCAGTTCATGCTCTTCTCTAAACCTCATTCTTCTCCTCATATTATGCCTATATTCTGCACATTACATTCCAGTTATTTTCTAGAACACGAATATGAATCCTACTAATTTGACAGTACTGATACAAAATGACAGAACAGATGCTTACTTTCCTTTCCAGATTATTATTTCTTCAGTTTAATATGATTTTTGAGTTCAGTGTTACTAATTGATAAAAAGATTTAATGAGCTGTTGGAAGAATATTATTCAAGTTTCTACACCTCTTTATTCAATTAATAAATCCAAGACTCTGAAATAATATATAGTCATCTATATTATTATATTATTAAGAGAAGAAGCTTTGTTAGCCAAAGACGTGAAATCACGCATGGATCCTTGCATCATATGTCAATTTCAAATTATTAAAAGATAATTAAAGGATAGAAAGGTAAATAGCAAAATCAAAACAGAAAGAAAATGAGAAAAAGAATCCACTACTCTGCATGTAAATTCCCACTATGTGCACCCACTATCTGTAATAACCCCACCATTTTAATATTAATACCCTTTTATATATTTATTTAATTATTAACACCCATTGGGTGTGTTTTATTCTAGTTTGTTTTAAGAATCTCCTACACCTCAGTGCATTGAGACTCTTAAACCTGAAACATGCACAACCATATAGCAGGGGGCAGTGACAAAATTTTCACACACAATTTCACAATACCCATATCATATTTTGTCTAAAAGCAGTAAGTAATGGATAACTTCATTATATAATCCTAACCTGGAATTGCTGCGGTACAAACCGAAAGTTGAGAAATTGGAACGGTATCCACAGTTGCCAATTAGCAAGCACAGCAGAAAACCACTCCTACAACAAAAATTCAGAGAGAGAGAGGTTTCCGATTAATATAGACAATTTCCGTGTGACTGTATATAAAATAACGTATATAACTCTAATTGCACCTGTTGAAGCTTGGGTACCACTTGGGATGGTCTTCCCTCCAGTGTCATCAACGCCGATAAGAAAGCTCCAATAAATATAGGAGAGAAAAGAAACTGCAACAATGATAAGCCGATTTTATAAGTTTAACTTTATTTTTTATTAAAATGATATAGCCAAAAGAAGGTGGACAGCAAGCCCACAAACCAGGAGCCAATGTGCCAATCAATGGTCCAGAAAGAAACACAAACAAACAGTAACATAATTCTAGGAAAACACACCACTCCCATACAAAGACTTGCTGATTGAGGACATCATAGTCAAACCTTTTGAGATTTATGAGCGAAATAAATGGAAAAACAGAGCTCCTATTCATTCTTTTTTCAATACGCTTGTTTCATTGCTCTCAGCTTTGAGGGAGAGATTAATTATCTGATTCTAGAAGCATCTCAAGTCTGGTGTCATTCCAAATCTTTTGGGATTGTACTGAAGCCTGATTTTGAGTGAAAAACCTGGGGGTGATTCCTAATTCAAGTTTTCTGTGCGTGTTGTAAACTCGAAAGTTTTAGAGTTTGCTGATCCTGGTGTCTATACAGTGAGTTTACTGCATCACTTGCCCTCTAGATTACGGTAGCCTTCCAACCTAACAGAATGAATGAAAGACTGAAGTAAAGCGCCCATAGAACTGCCCAGTATCTTAATCTCTCTTATTCTCCCAAACTACTCCATCCCTACACCTAAGTAGAAAAAAACTAGCAGTACAATAAACAATAATGAACAATATCCCCCTTCATTTTTCAAATAACACAACAGTGTGGGAAGCAGCAACAGTGGAACCTTCACAATAATAATATGTCAATCACATATTGGAAAAACAAAGAGAAGTACAGGTCACCTGATCAAGTAGAAGGCTCATGAATGCACCTGATGCTCCAGGCAACGTTACCAGTTTGCTTAGATACATATACCAAGAGATACAAAAGGTAGCGTACTAAAAGCTTAAAATAATCGAAATAAATATAATAGTAGAAACAAAATAAATCTTTCACGTGATTAGATTACTGATCTACACATCACATAATGGCATTGCTAACATTATATAACACCATTTCTCATGAAATGAGTCGAGAAACATCAAGTTTTGTAGTACATATGTGCAGATAACTATTGTGGCTTAGTTTGGGATTGAAGTGAATAAACTCAAATATGGAAAAACTCGGTTTTGAAAAAGCAACATCTCACCTGTTTTTTAAAATCGTGGTTATTTAAACTAAATTTTATAAATAAGCACCCTATAAAAAAGTTAACAAACCTCAATAGTCAATACCAAACTAAGCCTGTATCAGTTATATAATCAGAATAAAATTAAGAACAAAAGAATAAGGTTTCAGTTGGCAGTTACTTTCTGTTTTGAAGAGTTATAGTCTATATATGCAAGGATATGAATATGACAGTGAATAATGTAGTTCAAAATTTAAAATTTACAGCCATTTCTGAAGTGTTACCAGAAATGCAGCGTCGGACCTACTAACACCAGACCCAGCAAGGTGAATAAGAGTGTTCTTTTCAGGTCAAGACATGGAACTTGATCAATAACAAGCTGTGGACAACAATAATGAAGAAATAAAAAAAAAAAAAAAAAAAGATAAAAACATACAACAATTATTTTTAAATCCATTAAAAAAAATTACATTCTTAAATCTTAAGGGGGAACAATTTTCTTATTCTATTTCTCACATAAGAAAACAGCAGGCTCAAAAAAGATAACAACAATCGCAAATAACAGAGTTAAGAGAATCATGAGGGGGAGATTAAAAGTCAAGTGAATCACCCTAGTCATACTTAAAAATGGTACATCATTCTAAAAAACATAAATGCACATCATTCTTGTGTTCTTGGTAAACCATTAAACTTCCACTTAGCAAGTCACCGCTAACTGGTTTGATATAAGCCTTCACATGCCTTTCAAATCTTATTAAGGCCTAATTGTCTTTGTGTTGGCTTTTTTTTGTTTGTTTGCTTTAGTGTTGTCACAGGCATTAGCCTTTGAACCTTGATTGTGTCTGCCTTCCAAAATTGATCGAGAGGATGTCTTAAACAACATCAGAACACTGAAAACCCACTTTGCATCACCCACAAAATAAACATTGATAGGATTACACTAGTATTACATGCATCCTACCCGTCTATTTATCTGTGAAAGAAAAAAAATAAAATTCTAAAGGACAGAAAAAGAAAATAGAGACCTATACAGGCAAACTATATCAGAAGTCCTTGGAGCAGTGGTAAAGACATAGTTGTACTTGTGCATCGTACTCTAGAATTTTAATGACCGTTTTATTAGTCCACCAAAAATCAAAAATCGAAAGTAGAGGAAGAATACCTGGCAGATAACATCTCCAATAAGGGTTAAAAATGCAGATGTCAGAGCTTTTATCAACACAGGATACTTTGCAAGAAGATCCAAATACCTAATAATGCAGAATACAACACATGCGGGGCAGTTTTCGTTGAATTCAAGACATGAACAAAGTCAGGGAATTACCATGAGAGAAAAGACCAATGGTTTTCACCACCATTGCTACCATCACCTCTGCCACCACCTCTGCCATGATTGTTTCCGTCACCAGAATTACCGTTAGACCCATCATCGGATACCACCTTGGGACTAAGACGCAGTTGCCGTAATACTATTCCACTACCGGAATTGAGAGCATACGAGTGAGAATGGGCTCGAATTGTACTAGAATGCAAAATAGGTTTACGGGAACAACATCCTCCTACAAAGGGTTTTAAGAATGGGGTTGTGCGAGTGAGTGATACAAGTTTTGCAGTCATTGTCATTTTGGATTTGGAACTGCCTACCACTCACTACGTTGCTTTTTATCAAAGGGTTATAGATGGGGTTACTTCTGTTGTAGGAGAAAGAATAGATAAGCAAAGTGTAACATGATAAGGAGGTCTTTATATAGCCATTACATCAAGTATCCGAATAATCAGGAATTCTCTATCTACTAAGATAATTACTAATTTAGTCTAATTAGATATAGACACACATAGGATGTTACGGAATTATCATTCCTTGAACATTCTCTCTTGTGTCGCGTACCTAATGTGACACGGGACATGATATGTTGCCTCGCTAAAACCTTGCCAAGCAAAACAAAAACCACTTGGGTAAAATAAAAAACTGGGTCGAAGGGAAAAGAGCACAACGCACCAACTACAATTGAAGATTACATGTGAGGTAGACTCCCCCTGATGTCTACAAGACATCTCCTCCTGATTGGTAACTCAATCTCGGAGTTTAGATTAATAGCGTATACAAACGCTCCTCACAAGCTTCAAAAGTAGGTGTGGCCAATGATCGAGACATTGAATACGGCCACACTATCCTTGTATCAGACCAGCTATACTTAGCTTTATTTGGTCTTAAGGAAGAAGGTTGCTTAACAACTCAAAACTAGAGTTCGCGTTGAAAATCAGATTCACGTGCAGCATAATCTTCATGTACTTAAACAGTCATAGCTCCTTCGATACAATATGTATGAACGAACTGTAAAGAGTTCTGGAAACTAGACACTCATATCTTTCCAGTGATATAAAGTACACAACATGGTTCGTCCGGAGCTGATCACAAAACTCTGTCGAAGGTGACTGATCTGCAAATTACCAGACAGATTCGTCCTACTTTGCCAAAACAGCCATAACTCACTCAATATGATAGGTATGATCAAATGGTTGGTGTTCCTAGAAAGTAGACACATAAACCTTTCCAACGGTATTAATTTCACCATTTTCCAACGAGTGAGCTGTCCTTTAGGTCTCAGGGAATTGGACGTATAGAACCAGGCAGATTCTGGAATTGCCTATTGATGTGTCTTTCATGATGGGATCGAATGAGCCTAAACCTTTCTCTCTTGAAAGAAAGTATCACCATATACCATGGCATTGCGTGGGCGCGTCTAGCCATTATCTTGGCTTTATAAATTTATAGCGAATGAGATGTCGTGTCGAGCATATTATGACAAGTACATGATTGCGCACATGGTACTTAGATAGAGAGTTTCATCTCCCAAGACTTCTCGTTATATAGACGAAACGAGTCTTCTCAAGACATCGACTGATCATGGGATGCATATAGACTTTGGTTTAACATCTTTTAAATTGTCATAAGTTGATAGATGAATAAGTTCATCACTAACGGTTCTCACATTCGAGACCATGTATTCCCAAGATCTTTTCATTCTTAACATCAGATTAGTGATACCTCAATCACAATTCATCCGTAGTTTACACACAAGTAGGCATGATTCTTCATATTTCATCTCCAATCAAGTAGTCGCTCAACCGCGTTGCACAATATCCAACCAGAAGATTTGAACCCATATATAGAACATCCTAATCTGATAGCATACGCACTTCGAGGTTTTTGCTTACTTGACTTGGGTGAAAACTGATCCGTTCATGATATTTATGTACATCTCTTTACTTAGTCCCAATAGAGATGATTCATAAGCTGCATGTTCAGTTTTTCGGAACTACCTAACTGACAAGGTAGTGGAGTGTGATATGACTCCATTACGAGAGCATATGTCATCGTAGTCGATTCCAGGGCGTTTGTGAGAGACCTTGCGCCACAAGGTGAGTCTAAGCTCTTTTTCTCACTACGCTTTCATTCAAAGATTATCGATAGGGTTTACACTTGCGTTGTCGGCATCACCTGACCAAGGACCTATCTCTTTGTTTAAACTGGATCGCATATCTTTCTGTGTAGGCCAATTCACAACGTTGGTATTTGCTTCAACGAAGTGAGTGTTCGATATCTAACTCATAGACCACATACTCATGTACACTAGTGTAATTCGCATTTCTAGAGATCTGTATATAGATTGGCTTCTCATTTAGGCGTCCCCCAATGATGACCTTAATCCAGAAAATCCATGAGACGAATGAGTTGTCATTGATTTAAGGATCAAGTTGTGCCATACTCGCATTCGGCGAGTGTATATCAAACTAAGTACTCTCTCTACACTTCTTGTGAGAGTCACGGCCTAGTGACACCATCTACCACTTTTTTGGAGTCACCATGCCACCATTTATGAGTGACAACATGTCCATTTATCCGGACATCAATCCTTACAGGCATGTTTGAAACGAGAGTACTATTCCGATCTTTTCCTTGAAAGACCAATAGTTTGCTCTTTGCAGTATGTATATCAAATCTCGTCACTTTGATTTATGGGACTTTGGAAAACATGATGAGGCACAGTGGGGACAAACCACGGCAATGCCAAGTCATTCTACTTGAACATACTTGTTCTTATCTCCCCCTAACGACGGGGAGACTGGCTCATCAAAAAGTGACATATACGAAATCGCCTGTGAAGGTTTCTATATAGCGGACTATAGGTGGAAGCTTATGTCTTGCTCAAAAACAATTACCCATCATTAAGCGCTTGTGGTGGCGCAATATGGCACATAAAATATGTGGACGGTAAAGGGTATTGATCGCTAACACTTATACGTTAACAAGCTGCATTCTGTTACAAAATGTAACATGAATGTATGCTTCCTGAAACGTTTCACTAAGTTTCGGGATACCAAATGCCACCAAATTTTAACAGTAGATAGGCACATGTGTTATGATTCCAACTCCACCGGCCTCATCACCAGAACTGGTCGAAAACATACCGAACCGTCTGGAACAGTCTCCCTAGGTCAGTGAACATTTGTGTTGAGCGGTTCACCACATTTCAAGTGTCCAATGGCCCTGAAATTTTATGAGCAGGTAGCCATGGATGTTAGGAATCGGTGAATCAAATTTCGCCTCAAGAACCGGTCTAAAGTAGGTGAACCAATCCTCACAATGACGAGTCCACGAGCTAGAAAACTGGAAATTTTAGGTTTTTGCTACTTTTCAATCATTGTGAAGGTGCTTCATAACATGTAAGTGTTGTGACTGGAGTTTTAACCATTAGATAGATCACCAAAGTATCATTGTGTCTCAAAATTGAACCATGATAAGGCATCAAAGCCATCATCTTATGTATCATTATCTTTAGCGTAGGAGGGCGTTACTCCAAAATTTTGTTAAAGATTAAGCTTCCATATGTTGAGCATAGCTAATGAAGGATCATAAGGGGGATCATATGCACTATTAAGTGCATAACTAGTGCTTCCCTTGACTTGGAGGCAGACTTGGGCGACGTTAATGTCGGCTTTAAGTCTTGAGCATTGCTCATGACGCTACCAAATATTCGTTTGGTCATCTTTAATCCCAATAGCTTCTTTGCTCAAAAGAAACAATGTGCATGACTTTCTTGCATATATGGATCATCAAAACATGTCCAAAATTTCAGACGATGTATATTGGAGTCTATATGAGTCGCCGATTCAAAGAATCCGAATCATAATACACGTGAAGTACATTCATAATGTTGACTCATAAGTTGTGCGCATGCATTATAAGCGATACATAAGAAATTTTTTCAATTTTCACAATGAGTTTCAAGGTGATAAACGTTGACACCAATATCTTTAAGTGGTGAGCAAGGTTCGATGAAGATTAGCTACACACTCAATGTCTCTATGATACATTCATAAGAGTGTAGAGACAAAGTATTTATGCCAAGACATATAAACTTTAATATATACTCAATTCCTATAGAGTGTGCAACATGGCGTGTAGTATCACAAGATAAAACATAGGCATGCTTAAAGGCGTACTAAACACATCCGTTAACGCTCAAAATTAGAGCCGGAAAACAACCAAATGAGCCAACATCGATACTATATAGACATAAATGTCTAAGCCAAGTATCCAAGACCGGGGTCATGGGCTAGCTATCGGAGGTCGAGGCCAAGCTAGAGTGGAAGCCAAGCCGAAGCAAGGCAAAGGAGGGCCGGGGTCAAGCATAGGCGCGTGCTAGGGTAGCCAAGGCCGAAGCCGAGGTAGTGCACGGGCAGGTCGAGGCCGAGCAAATGTCAAGGCACGCCAAGGCCGAAACCAAGGCGTGTCGAGGCAAAAGTAAAGGCTTATGGGGCCGAGGCTTGATGTTGGAGTCGAGGTCATGCGGGTTGCCGATGGCTAGCCTAGGCCGAAGCTAAGGCTTACCGAGGCATAAAGCAAGGACCTGACGAGGCCGAAGCCAAGGCATGTGCATGGGCTTATAGGGCCGAGAGGGATGCGGGCCGAGCCATGTGCAGGCCAACGCCGAGGATGAGACCGGGGCGTGGCTAGGCGGACTGTGCGCGTGCCAAGGTCCGGAGACCGAGGAGTGCGGCAGCATGTGGTTGTGGCGGAGCTGTTGGCCAAGCGGTGTGCAAGCCAAGCCAAGGCCGAAACCGAGGCTAGGCAAGGCAAGCTTTGGTGTGTGCAAGAGTGCCAAAGCCGAGGCCGGGCAATGCGCATGCATCCGCGCATGTACGCAAGCATGTCTAGTTGTTTCTTGACGAGCATAGGCTAGTTTATCTTTGTGATTTTCAGAGTTAACATCACCAATTAGATTGGTGAACTCAAATCAACATTCTATGTAAATATGTAATGCGATTCATTGCATTCACATATAGCGTTTTAGGGAATCGAACCATGTATGCATAAAAATGCCAACGGTTACATCGAGGTCTTGAACATAAAAAGTGTATCGACTAAGTAGCATTAGTCACACATGTGAGGTCTATGCCTTCACAAAATCAACGGATTTGTAGTCACTTTGACTATGAAATTGAAGTCATATGCTTCATATTTATCGCGTATTATCTTTTGCTTTTGAAATCGGTAATCATGAGGATACTCTCATCTTCTTCCATGTATCTCTTGTATACATTGACCATATGATTGCATTATTTGCAATTATTGAAACGATGTAGAACCATATCAATGACATGATTCTTTTTTTTTCAATGGCCCTTTTCTCTTTTTTTCTTTATGACATGGGGGTTTCGAGGCGTAGCCTCCCCCTCTTTTTCTGGGCGCATTTTGCGGTCAATTTTTTTTTTTCAAAGGAACAAGAGGGAAAGTATTGAATTTAGGTCAAGACCAAGATTATGGTAACTCAATTCAATATCTATTGTGACAATTTCCGTAACACATCGATGTTACAGCGACAATTTTCGTCGCACATCATAAGTTTGTCCCTTTGTGACTCCGTTAGGATCGTCACGAGCATCAACAATATTCTGTCGGAATCGTGATAAAATAGTCACGAAGAGTTGTGATTCACAGTGACATCACAGCCACAAGCACAACTTTGGACGGTAACATCACAGCTACAAGCACAACTTTGGACGGTAACATCACAGTTACCCCTTAGTAATACGCCGGGGTGGGTGGGGCCCCTTTGTATCGTCTCGAGAAGCAGAAGAATCGGAATGATGTAGCAGGGAGTTTGAAAGTCCCGAAAAAGACAAAAGTCCCAACAATTGAATTGCAGAAAGTAGGAACTTTTAATAAAATCTTACTTGTTAGTTCATTAAATGAACTGTGTTGTAAATTGCGCTTGAGGACTCGGTTCTGATCTTTGTGCAAATTGCAATAGTCGCTTCGATTCTTGAACGAAATGCGGAAAATTGCTTCTCTTCATCGCGTACATATGACTAGGGTGTTGACGAAGGAAGATGTTTAGCCCAAAAGGGTTGCTGGGCTCGGCAGGAGGCCCAAAGCTGACTGGGCTCGGCAGAGGCCCAAACCCGACATGGGTCGGGTTGATGCTGCAGGTCCGGGTCGAATCCGGCAGGGTTGGGTCCGGTTGACAAAACCGGGTTGCTGGATTTTGGGGTGACGACGAGAGCCCGGCGCGATGGCGGCAGCAGAGGTGTCGTCGTGGATCGTGCAACACCGTGCACTCGGATTGGTGGCGTCCAAGGTTGCTAGGCGGCGGCGTCAAACATGGGATTCGAGAGCACCTGGCTTGACTTCGTCGTAAGAGGCTGGGGCGCGCTAGGCTTTCGTCGAAGCAGCGAGGAGGGCTGCCGGATCGGAGCAGCGCCGGGCTGAGGAGTCGACCGAGCAGGTTCGTCTCTGGATTGCGTCACGGTGGGGAGACGACGAGGGAGGACGCCGTCGAGGTGTGGGGAAGAATCGATGGGTGCCCAGAGCAAATTTCTGGGTGCCCAGAACATCTTCATCATCTGCCAACAAAATATTCGTCGGCAAAGTTTGTTAGGCTAATCCTTTCCGACAAAGGGTTGTCGGCAGAACTTGGTGTCTTGGGAATTTTCTTTCTTTTCCGACGAACAGATTGTCGCCAGAAGATGATTTCTGGGAGGGCCTTCTTTGCCGACAAGTAGTTGCAGGCAGAATAGAGCATTTAGGGTTTCTGAATATTTTTTTTTCAGATTGGAACCCTAGGGTTTATGAATTTTTCAGGGCTATTAGACGAAGGCTAGAGCCACGTGCTGATAACGTGTTGTACGAGAAACAATAGATAAACAAAGCGTAACCTTTATTGATAGATAAGGAGGCCTTTATATAGGCATTACATCAAGTATCCCGAATAATCAGGGATTCCCTATCTACTAAGGTAACTACGTACTAATCTAGTCTAATTAGGTCTAGACACACATAAGAAGTTACGAAATTATCCTTCCTTGAACAACCTCATATTTATGTTGCTTTTTACCAAAGGGTTTCTTTTACGATTTTGTCCAAGCAAAAAAAAGAAAAAAAAAATGGTTTTAGATGGGTTACCTGACTTACCTCATGTATCTATACTATTATTAAACAAACCCAATTTGTTAGCCAAAACGTGTGTGAAAATACATTAATACCCTCAGACTATAGGTTAATATAAAACCAACTTTAATATATGAATAGGCCTCATCATTAAGCCCGCAGATCAAGTGGGCCGATGGAAGCCCGCAAGCCCGATGGGCTTCAAACCCGGCCTGACCCGTCTTAAAGCCCGCTTAAGCCCGGCCCGGTGGGTAGAGGGCTAGATTTAGTTTAGGGGTTAGAAACTCGGCCGGGCCCATAGGCCCGGCCCGTTAGAGCCTGTCAAGCCCGCACCATCAAAAGCCCGTTAAAATTCCTACCCCGGGTCTCTACGGGTTATCACACGAAAAAGCTATTACATACCTTTAGATGACTTTGTTTCGTCAACTCTTCCAAACATTAAACTCTCAAATAGATGAGACGTAATCAACCATGTAAAAATTTGAGAACGTTTACCTCCCGATACTATGGCTCCACATAGAGAGAGATAAGTTTAAATAAGATTGACCGCATCGATCGAGGGTCTAACTTTGTCGGATTTAAGTGATTTTTTTACCATCACCGTATTTCATTATAACGATCAAATTCTATTTCATAGCGTTTTTCAAAATTTGACTTCTTTTATATAGTTGTTAAGAAAAGTTGTACACTTGAGTATAATCTTCTAATCAAGTTATACCACATTAGTAAGCATGTTGTCATTATAATGGCTAAATTCACAAAATAAAAATTTTGACCGTCTGATGTGATCATTATAGTTAAATATGAGTATAGTAGAAAAATCAACTCGTTTCGTGAACGTTCGATGCTCGATCGTAACGGTCAACCATATTTTCATAAAACTTATCACACGAAAACGCTTTTACGTACTTTTAGATAACCTTATTTCATCGACTCTTCCGAACATTAAACTCTCAAATAAATGAGACGTAATCAGCCATATAAAAATTTGGGAATGTTTATCTCCCGATACTATGGCTCCCCATAGAGAGAGATAAGTTTAAATAAGGTTGACCGCATCGGTCGGGGCTTTAATTTTGTCGGATTTAGGTGATTTTTTGACCATCACCGTATTTCATCATAACGTTCAAATGCTATCTCATAGCATTTTTCAAAACTTGACTTGTTTTATATAGTTGTTTTCGAAAAGTTGTACACTTGAGTATAATCTACTAATCAAGTTATACCGCATTAGTAAGCATGTTGTCATTATAATGGCTAAATTCACAAAATGAAAATTTTGACCGTCTAATGTGATCGTTATAGTTAAATATGAGTAGAGGAGAAAAATCAACTCGTTTCGTGAACGTTCGATGCTCGATCGAAATGGTAAATCATATTTTCATAAAACTTATCACACGAAAACGCTATTACGTAAACGTTCACAAATGTTAACATGGCTGATTACGTTTCATTTATTTGAGATTTTAATGTTTGGAAGAGTCGACGAAACAAGGTCATCTAAAGGTACGTAATAGCGTTTTCGTGTGATAAGTTTTATGAAAATATGATTGACCGTTTCGATCGAGCATCGAACGTTCACGAAACGAGTTGATTTTTCTCCTCTACTCATATTTAACTATAACGATCACATTAGACGGTCAAAATTTTCATTTTTTGAATTTAGCCATTATAATGACAACATGCTTACTAATGCGGTATAACTTGATTAGTATATTATACTCAAGTGTACAACTTTTCGAAACAACTATATAAAAGAAGTCAAATTTAGAAAAATGTTATGAAATAGAACTTGATCGTTATGATGAAATACGGTGATGGTAAAAAAATCACTTAAATCCGACAAAATTAGAACCCCTATCGATGCAGTCAACCTTATTTAAACTTATCTCTCTCTATAGAGAGTCAAAGTATCGGAAGATAAACGTTCACAAATGTTAACATGGCTGATTACGTCTCATTTATTTGAGATTTTAATGTTTGGAAGAGTCGATGAAACAAGGTCATTTCCCGATACTTTGACTCTCCATAGAGAGAGATAAGTTTAAATAAGGTTGACCGCATCGATAGGGGTTCTAATTTTGTCGGATTTAAGTGATTTTTTTACCATCACCGTATTTCATCATAACGATCAAGTTCTATTTCATAACATTTTTCTAAATTTGACTTCTTTTATATAGTTGTTTCGAAAAGTTGTACACTTGAGTATAATCTTCTAATCAAGTTATACAGCATTAGTATGCATATTGTCATTATAATGGCTAAATTCATAAAATGAAAATTCCATAAGCCACATATTTATAGGGTATATTTATAATAGAAAATCAATTTGAATTTAGGGTTTAGGGTTTAGAGTTCCCGGTGATGATGTCGGGTTCTAAACCCTTTTTGAAAAATAATATCTGATATTTATTTATTTTAATTAAAGCCCGGCCCGGCCTGCAAAAGCCTGTCAAGCCCGCCTTATATGGATGGGCTTGGATACTAGAATTTCTAAAGAAACCCGGCCCGGCCAGCTATTTCTAAAATACATTGTAAAGTCCGGCCCGGCCTTCTCCAAGCCCATTATGAATGGGCCGGCCCATTGACGAGGCCTATATATGAAGGATATAATAGTAAAAAATAAAATAATAAATATAGATAAAACTTGAAAAAGAGTATACTATTATTAAAGAAACCCACTATTAGCCAAAACGTCTGTGAAAATACATTAATACCCTCAGACTATAGGTGAATATACTTTAATATATGAAGGACATAATAATAAAAAATAAAATAATAAATATACATAAAACTTGAAAAAGAAAGAAGATAATGGGATCAGGAGTTATCTACAATTTATGTGTAACTTCCGTATTCCATAACTACCTCCCCACATACACTTTTGAAAGGAAAAAAGAAGTGAAAAAGAAAATGGAAAAAAATTCTACACATGTACGTGTGTAGGCCATTACTAGTACTATTATTAAAGAAACCCACTTTGTTAGCCAAAACGTGTGTGAAAATACATTAATACCCTCAGACTATAGGTTAATATAAAATTGACTTTAATATATGAAGGATATAATAGTAAAAAATAAAATAATAAATATAGATAAAACTTGAAAAAGACTACACTATTATTAAAGAAACCCACTTTATTAGCCAAAACGTGTGTGAAAATACATTAATACCCTCAAACTATAGGTTAATATAAAACTGACTTTAATATATGAAGGATATAATAATAAAAAATAAAATAATAAATATAGATAAAACTTGAAAAAGAAAGAAGATAATGGGATAGGGAGTTATCTGTAGATAATTTGTGTGTAACTTCCGTATTCCATAACTACCTCCCCCACCACACACTTTTAAAAGGAAAAAATAAGTGGAAAAAAAAATGGAAAAAAAATTCTACACACGTACATGTGTAGGCCATTACTAATAATTATTTAACTCATCTCTCTTCTCCCCTATGTCTCTCTTAAGTTGAGAGAATACTTTCATTTGTTTTCCATCTTCGAAAAAACTTTAATACTTTCACCTGTTTCTCCTTCCCCTGTGGTGGACAACATGCATTTGGGCTTATCTCTTCCATTCTCTAATGTGGCAGTTGCCCCAATGTTTGACCATGACATAATCAAAGCAGCAATGGTCCATCATGGTTTGGGTTTGGACCAAACAGTGCATGAGGCCCAGTTTACTACGGCACCTCTATTGCTTATCGAGAATTGCCCTACTTCTCTAGCCCTATCTCTACTACAGTGCCCCTTTTATCTTTGGAAAAATCGTCCTAACAGTGTCTGAATTTTTCCAATCTAGTAGTTTTGGTGTCTCAAGTTTCAAAAATATCAAAACGGTACCTGACATTTCTAGCTCGACCCAATTTTGGTATCTCGTACCATTTAGCACGTTACCTCCGTAAAAAATTCAGGGACAAAGTGGTCTCTTCATCTATTCTCAAATCCTTCTCCGCCTCGAAGCCAAGTCCCTCATCCGCTACCAATGCGTCTCCTAACACTGGCTCTCCCTCATTTCCAGCCCCAAATTTCGCGAACGCCACACCCTCTGAAACCCTAGCCCTCCTCTCTCCGCCTTCTTCTTCCTCTCCGCCGCCAAACGCCTCACCTTCGTCTCCCTCTCCGGCAGACCCCGCTCCAATTGGCTCGATTCGGTCCCAGAGCTTCGCCGCATCAAGATCCTCTAGTCCTGCAATGGCCTCCTGCTATGCTGCTCCGGCGAAGGCGAAACGAGCCAGAGAGGATTCTACATGGTCAATCCTGCAACCAGTCAGTTCTCGAAACTTCCAGCTCCTAAATATGGTTATCAATTGGTTGATAGTTTGGGTATCGCGATTGCGTTTGGTCCTTGTAAAACTGGGAGAGCTGATTATAACGTGCTTTCGGTGTGGATGATTAGTCCGAATAGTATAGGGATTGGGATATATTCATCAGAGACTCAGAGTTGGAGTCTGGGTTGAATGAAGTTGAGTTCATGCAGGAACGGTTTGAAGTCGACTTTGGATTCGGAAGGACCGGCACTGGACAACGGTGAGACCAGAGGTTACTGGGTCAGGTCGTTGGCCTCGGGTCAAGAGCTCCGGAGGAAGGCGGCGGAGGGGCAAGGGTAGTCAAGCGGGAGTCGTCAGATTTGGTGGCGAGGCGGCGAACCGGGTCGACCCAGAAGACGGCGTAGGGGCTTCGGATTTGGTGCTTGGCGGATACGATCGTGAGGTCGAGGTCGAGATC
Source organism: Potentilla sterilis (assembly GCA_963682095.1). NCBI lineage: Eukaryota > Viridiplantae > Streptophyta > Magnoliopsida > Rosales > Rosaceae > Potentilla > Potentilla sterilis. The sequence continues at coordinate 11,005,529 of OY821764.1, forward strand.
GGGAGGCTTCAGATCAAGGTTGGAACCGACGACGGTGTTGGCGTCGTCGGGGGGAGCACGAGGCTAGCGTCGTCGGCACGAGGTCCGGGGAAGCTTGCAGGAGTATGCGCCGGGCAGGCCTAGCGGGGCTAGGCTAGGGCGGGGCTGCTGCTAGCCAGGCTAGCGGCGGCGGTGGGGAAAGAAAAGAAAAAAAACTAGGGTTTTTTTTTTGATTTTTTTATGTTTCTTTTTTTCTTGGCTGAAGAAAATAAATGAAGAGACTATTTTGACCTTGAAATTTTGACGGAGGTAACGGTGGAAACGGAAAGAGATACCAAAATTGGGTCGTGTTCAAGCATTCGAAGCACTGACCAACTGCTCTCAGAATTACTTGATGATCCTTCTCACCCCATCCCGCCTATGAGATCTCTAGTTGCTCTATCTTCTCAGTTAATCATCTCAAGGTTCGTAAACGTTTGGAGGAAGCTTTGGCTGAGAATGATCGTCAAATGAAGAAATTCAAGGGTCCAGATGAAATGGTTTATGAGCCCAGTACTACCCTTCCTCTCAAATTGGTAGCAAAGGCAAAAGGAAAGGCTTCTCAATCTAATATAGGGCGTGGGACTGGTCGTCGAGGCAGGCCTCGGAAAAATCCCAGTTTCTTCTTTGCCTCCAACTGTGACTTCTTTTCCCCAGGTCAGTGTAATTTTCGATATCTCAGCTAGCCCCACAATGGTTTCAGAAATGTCTGTTGATTCAATGATGGTTGCTACTTTATCCCCTGTTTTACAATCTGTGAGTTCTCTTGCTTTGGTGTCTGCTCTTTTACCTGTTAGTGTTTCTGATCCTACTCCTCTTAGTGTCCATGTATCTCAGACTTTGGATGAGATCGACACAGGCATAGGTGGCTGGCCTTGTGCAGCTACGGGTGATAAGTGAGGATACTTTCATGGAATTGTCAAGGACTTGGATCATCCTTGACAGGTAAAGAGCTACGGTGAGGAGGAAGTATGATCAGGAAATCGTCTTTTTGCAGGAAACTCATCAAAAAGAACAGACGGTTTCTTCTTGGTTAAAGTATCTACGATTTGATAATTATGTAGTTTTTAATCCTGTAAATGTAAGTACTGGGGGGCTAGCCATTTTGTGGTCTTCATCTTCAGTTTCAGTGTCTGTTTTATATAAGTCGCCCTTTGTAATTGACACTGAGGTGTACTTTGTCAAGGAAGACTTCCGTTGTAAAATATCATGGGTTTATGACATCTCATCTGAGAATAAGAAAAAACTCTTTTGGTGTATTATGTGTCGTTTATTCTATCCACAATCTATCCCTTGGTTGTGTTTAGGAGAGATTTTAACGAAATTCTGTGGGCTAATGAACGATGGGGTGGTTGTGCTCATCTTCCATGGAGAATGTCTCTGTTCCATAACTTTCTAAATCACATAGGCCTTCATGATCTGAATTATCAGGGTCCTTGCTTCACTTGGTTTAGAACTATGCATGGTCAAAAAGAAAGATTGGATAGATGCTTAGAAATGCTCTTCTTACATCTGCACTTCCTCATTCCCAAATTTTCAATCTGCCAATTGTTGGATCAGATCATCGTCCTTTGCTCTTTGATTCCCATCCTAAAGAATCTCCTTCTCCAAAACTGTTTCGATTTGAGCATGTGTGGACTTCTTCGACAAATTGTGCACAAAACATATCTCAAGCTTGGGTTAATGCAAAATGCTCTCTTGCTATGCCAATTTGGGTGGCTAACCTGAGAGCTTGTCAAAAGTCTTTAACTGCTTGGTCTCTACTTTCTTTTCCTAATTCACATAGGAAAGTGGATCAACTTCTTAATAGACTTAATCATGTGCATAATAGCTCTTCCCCGGATTCAGCAGGACAAATTCAATCCATTACTAAGGAGATTGATATTTTAAGGACTCTGGAAGAAAAGTATTGGCATCAAAGATCCAGGGTTTCTTGGTTAAAGTAGGGGGATAGGAATTCTAAATTCTTTCAACATGCTACTGTTTGGGCCCAAATTGACATTTGTCCGAGATTGTGGATCGAGGCCCACGAGGTTATTCATTAAAGAATAATCTGACATATATTTAGTCTTTTCTTCTTAGAAAGGAATTTGGGTTCCTTTGGGAATCTGAGAAGGAGGTGGTTTAAGGTAATTGAATTCTAGTTGATCTCCAAATATATTATGCTGCTTGATACGCAAGTATTAGGGTTTTGCACTTTCTATATAAAGAATTTTTATACAACTTGTAAAAGGTTCACAACCATCTTACAAACACACAAGCTTTTGCGCATCGCAAATCTTGCAAAGTCTCCCCGGAGCATCTTACGCGCACTACCTCCACAAACCGCAAACAACCACCATCCAACCTCACTGCAACTTTACGCCCTCCACCGGTCGCTGTATACTTGCACGGTTGTCGAAGTGTGCCTTGCATTAGTGTCGAGAGTCGCTAAGACCTATCACTTCTAGCATCCGCATATCGTAGCACACCTTCACCATACGTACAGAGCCACACACTTGCGCCATACGTACAGAGTCGCAGACTCGCCTCGTGTCTGCGTTCGCTGAAGAACCCAGTGTCAGTCGCTACGCCAGTAGCAAATCAAGTCGTTACTCCGGTAACAAAACATAAGCCAATCTGCTATAGGTTGGAGGAGCACTATTCCCCGCGGTCTTGAATTATTGCTCTGCTTTGCATCACAGGATCGAAGTAAGATTACTCAATCTGCAATAGGTTGAAAGAAAATCCTAATATACTTTTGTTAGGTCTTGTACGAGCCTCTTAAGCCGGCCTAGTCAACGCTCGCGTAACAGTCGCTTGGTCAAGAAGTCAGGAATTGGGAGCAGACAGATACACTCGCCAGAAGTACGCTCGCCAGAAGTATGCTCGCCAGAGGTCGTCCGCATCGAAGTTGTACCTAACTCAAAGGTACTAGCATGCTCGCGCACATCACAACAGGACTCAAGTTGACGTCCGCCACCCCCACGTGTTGACAGTTCGCCGGGTGTTAAATCTGCCACGAACATTTTGGCACGCCCAGTGGGACCAGTGTCAAGATTGCGGGATCTAATCCATATCGACGAGTCATGCCTCCTTGCAATAAACCAGGACACAGGTTATGCACCTCGCACAACTCATCTGACTGTAGAGGTTTAACAGAGGCAGAAGTAGGCCTCTAGTTTGGAGGTGTCATGACTAACATTGAGGATCTTATGGAGGTCGTCAATGTTGGCAAAGGGGTTTCTGGAACTCCAGTAGCTGCTGGTGGGTACCAGCATTTTGAGTAAGAATACGGCTGATGCCTCAGAATCTTTAGAGATTTCTGAGGAGAATAATAGTGCGGTCCTTGTCGTTACATCTCCTGAAGATGTAATGGACTCGTTGAACCTGATATTGGTAAAGTCAGCATCAACCGATAATGTTCTTTAGAGGATTGAAGCTAGTTTGAAAGAGCTGAGGACAAAACAGATTGGGAATTCAGCCGACATTAGGTGGTTGGCGAATCAGCAGAACAAAACCGCTGGCCAGTTTGCTTCTCATACTAAGGACTTCAATGAGCAAGTGAAGACGCAGCAGGAGCAGATGACCAAAACCTCGGTTGCTATTGAACAGTTATCACTATTGTTCAGACAGAAGATAGAATCTGAGTTGCAGGAAACAGAGGAACCGACTCAGCCTGTGGTGGTAGGAAGAAGGCAAGGAAAGGGTTCTCCCTGCACGATACGGCCTCCTTTTCAAACTCAGGGGTTTGATTTTTCTAGAGCTTCAAAACGGAGAAGAGGAGGTGGAAGGCTTAATGACCCTCCATTTGCTGAAGAAACCGACGAGCCAGAAAAGGAGGAAGTCCAGGTTCTAACTCAAGATGTTGTGAATAAGCTGTTTGAAGAAAAGATGAGGGTTATGCATGGTTTGCCAGATACCAACCGAACTTATGCTAATCCGTTTCCCACAGAGGTGAATGCGCTTCCATGGCCGCAGAACTTTAAACACGTCCGATTTACCCAATTCTCTGGGGATTCCTCGGATAACGCTGAGACTCATATCACTCGCTTTAACAACGAGTGTGGTCCTAATGCAGAGAATTTCATACTCAAGCTGCGAGTATTCGGTACTTCATTAACGGGTTCGGCATTAGCATGGTATAAGAATTTAGCGCCAGGGTCAGTTCCAGACTGGAGGACTATGGAAATCCTATTTATAACCATGTTTGGGGTTGTTGAGGCCAAGGTCACTGTAAAGGTCCTGGCTGAAACAGAACAACAACCCGGAGAGTCAGCCATGGATTATCTAAAATGCTTTAAGTTGCAGTTAACCAAATGCAAAGCTAAGATTTCAGAGGATACTATAGTGGACTTAGCTATTGGAGGACTGGATGAGGAAGTCCAGGCTAGCTTTCAGCAGGTATATGTTACTAATATGGCTGATCTGACTATTAGGCTAGACGACTAGCAACATTGGATTGATCGGATGAAGGAGAAAGAGAAAGGAAGAAAGACATCCCATTATCCTACTATCCAGGCTCTTTGAAGCCTAAGCTGTGTGTCCCTTCTGGTTCAAAGACGATCGTAACTATAGAAGCAGAGTCATCTCCAAACCTAACTTGGGTTGAGGAGGATGAGGAAGAAGGAGTAGCGGTTGTAGAAGTGGTTAGTCCCCAGCAACTGCAATCAAAGAATATAAGCCTGACCAAGGAGCCAATCAAGATTGTGACTTCTGTCCCGACTAAGTCCGCTTTTGAGTCATATACACTACAACAATGGAAATCTTAGGCGACGAAAAATTTTCGTCACCTAAGAGTAATTTTCGTCTCCTAAGCACTTATTTCGTCACCTAAGTTTCGTCGTCTAAAGTTTGTGGCCTAAGTAAGTAGACGACGAAAATTATAAATTTCGTCGCCTAAGAAAGTACTTAGACGACGAATAAAATTCGTCGTCTAAAAAGGATTGGTGACGAAAAAATTCTTAGAAGACGATGTTTTTCGTCGGCTATGGACTTACTTAGACGACGAAAAATGATAGTTTCCTCGCCTAAGTGATTTACTTAGGCGACGAAAATACTTTTTTTCGTCGACTAAGTAAATCACTTAGGCGAGAAAACTATCATTTTTCGTCGTCTAGGTAAATCACTTAGTCGACGAAACTATAATTTTTCGTCGCCTAAGTGATTTACTTAGTCGACGAGAAAAAGTATTTTCGTCGCCTAAGTAAATCACTTAGGTGGGGAAAATGATAGTTTCGTCGCCTAAGTAAGAATTTATATTTAAAAAAAAAAAGCATGAATACATTTATGATTATAGAACATTAGTGTGACCATCTACTTCACTGTATATTTGTATATATCAAAGAAAGAAGTAAATTACCAGATAAAATGATAACACAAGAAACCAAAAGATGAAAAGGGTATCGTTTACAGAAACTAAACGCTAATCAGTTTACATCCCTTTCAAGTTCAATGTGCCTGGGGAAGGATTGGTTTACAGACCAAACAGAGGCAGAAAAACAATGTTAATCTAGCTTATTTCTAACTCCTGCAGTTTGGCAACAACTCCAGCTTCAGTGAGCAGAGGGACAAGTTTTCCTTCGTTGTGAAAATCCCAGGTTGCTGCAGAAGATGCCAAATAGAATCATCACAAGAGAAATGAGGAAGAAAGCTACTAAGAGTTGAAAACTGAGAATATGGTGGCTTAGTGGATTCAAGTAGGATCTTACTATCACAATCACCAATATGGTTCCCACCAACGAAAACATTGGGCAGAGTCTGCTATCCAGTCCACTCAGCATCAAGAGTTTCTTCAGGAAGTTTTCCTTCAGGATCAGGCTCCCTGGAAAATGATGAGAGCGAAAGAGGCGGTCATACATCTCCATAACAACAATGAATTCAAAACGCATTAATGCTATAGAGACAAGATTTAGACTTTACTCTATTTCTAACTCTTAACAGTATGCCAAGTATGTATCTACCCATACTAAGCAATTGAATGATTTATACTTTATACTAGAGCATGGTATTGCTTCTTTGTTAGCTTACTTGGAGTCTAGTATGCCCAATGCAACTTGTATAGTTGGACCTCCACACACCGAAACAGCTTCAGCTCCAGCCACAGCAATCATGTCTGCCCACGACACTAATCATTGGAAACATCCACAGCATGTTAGCACAGTACCAAAATCATCCACTCATACAAAAACCTTGTCAAACTATACATCAGGAGACACAAACCTGGTTGCACTGCATCCACTGCATTCTTCGCTTTCTCTAAAATCTAACCAACAATTCAATCCACTCAGGAGTTAGCTGGTAGTAGATCATATAAAAGTTGATTTCCTCAGCATCTAATATAACAAAATATTAACTTGAGAATATAGACAGAGATACAGATGCATGCCTTGAAAGGAGTTTTAAGACCTTTATTTTCGGCTCTATCGAGTTCATATATGACTGAACCATTCATCCCACCTGGAAATACCAATACTAATCAAAATGCATAACCATATAAACCAAAGACAATACAGCCTAATCTGTAAGGAAACTCAGATAACTTACCCGAATTGTCATCCAATTGAAAGGTCCCAGCATCATGAAACACAAAACGAAGCACACCGGCAGCTTTGCCCTTGGACACAACTTTGGTAATCTCTTCCTTCATAACCTCATACAAACTTGTATCTAGCCTTTCAAATTTCACAAGCAAAGCCACATAATCACTTGACACATTAAAATGACCAAAGATTGAAACTTTTAAGACAAAAGCGCCGATTGCATCTCACTACCATCACCTTCATAATGCCACAACAAAAACCACCATTAATCCGGCGACCGAGGCGGAGGACTGAAGCACAGGCTGAAGCGGAGGGCGGGACCGACGACTGAGGCGGAGGCGGGAGCGGGGGCCACTAGGCGGAGGCGGGACCGACGACTGAGGCGGAGGACTGAAGAATTTTGGATTGGGGATGGAGAGAATGGGATTTAGGGATTGCAGAACTGACTGATCGAGTATATATATTTAACTGACTTAGGCGACGAAACATTTCTCTTCGTCGCCTAAGAAAATTTCTTAGGCGATGAAAAAAATAGTTTCGTCTCCTAAGTTAATTTCGAATTTTGACAAAATTTTTAGGCGGAAAAATAACCGCCACTAGAATTTTTTTTAAATGAAATTTACTTAGACGGCGAAAAAACATATTCGTGGCCTAAGTTATCACTTAGGCCACGAAACTAATAAGTTTCGTCGTCTAAGTGATAACTTAGGCCACGGATAGGTTGTTTTCGTCGTCTAAGTAAAAACTTAGGCCACAAATTTATATTTTTCGTCCCCTAAGTAAAAAGAATTTTCTGAAAATCTAAAAGCTGATTTTAAGGGCCTAAACGACTTCGGATGGCCGAAAAAGCCCACATGTCGTGGCAAAGCGACGAGTATTGTTTGTGGCGTCGTTCTTTTTCCGAAAAGGTATCACACGCCTGTTCTGAGCTCGCAGCCCAGACATGAACAGTACCGATCCTTCTATTCTTGCGACGGTCCATCTGCTCTTCTATCCTTGCTGCCATCTGTTCTACATCAAATAACATTTGATCGTTATGGTGAAATACGGTGATGGTAAAAACATCACTTAAATTCGACAAAGTTAGAGCCCCGATCGATTGGGTCAATCTTATTTAAACTTATCTCTCTCTATAGGAGCCATAGTATCAGGTGGTAAAAGTTCCCAAATTTTTACATGGATAATTACATCTCATCTATATGAGAGTTTAATGTTTGGAAGTGTCGACGAAATAAAGACATCTAAAGGTACGTAATAGCGTTTTCGTGTGATAAGTTTTATGAAATGAAAATGTGGTTGACCGTTTCGATCGAGCATCGAACGTTCACGAAACGAGTTGATTTTTATACTCTACTCATATTTAACTATAACGATCACATCAGACGGTCAAAATTTTCATTTTGTGAATTTAGCCATTATAATGACAACATGTTTACTAATGCGGTATAACTTGATTAGTAGATTATACTGAAGTGTACAACTTTTCGAAACAACTATACAAAAGAAGTCAAATTTTGAAAAACGCTGTGAAATAGCATTTGATCGTTATGATGAAATACGGTGATGGTAAAAAAATCACTTAAATCCGACTAAGTTAGAGTCCCGATCGATGCGGTCAACCTTATTTAAACTTATCTCTCCCTATGAGGAGTCATAGTATCGGGTGATAAAAGTTCTTCAATTTTTACATGGATAATTACGTCTCATCTATATGAGAGTTTAATTTTTAGAAGAGTCGATGAAAAAAGGTCATCTAAAGGTACGTAATAGCGTATTTGTGTGATAAGTTTACTTAGGCGACGAAATAGTACTTTCCTTGCCTAAGATACACACTTAGGCGACGACAATGAATATTTCGTGGTCTAAGAGAATTTTTTTTTTTTTTAAATCTATTTGCGGATTAATGTTAATGTGTTTAGGGTTTTCTACTTAGACCACGAATTACCTATTTTCGTCGCCTAAGTTCTTACTTAGATGACGAAATTTTTTTATTTCGTCGTCTAAGTAAAAACTTAGGCGACGAAAATAGCTATTTCGTGGTCTAAGTAAAAGACCCTAAATTTTTTTTTTTAAAATCTATTTGCGGCTTAATGTTAATGTGTTTAGGGTTTTTTACTTAGACCACGAAATTGCTATTTTCGTCGCCTAAGTTCTTACTTAGACGACGAAACTTTTTATTTCGTCGTGTAAGTAAAAACTTAGGTGACGAAACTGATTATTTCGTGGTTTAAGTAAAAGTAATTTTTTTAAAAATCTATTGGCGGCTTAATTTTAATGTGTTTAAAATTTTGCGATGAGTTCATAGGTGCATTTGGTCGACTCGGACCCCAAATATACACACACATATATATATATATATATATATATATATATTTATTAATTAATATAAAAAAAAATTTTATAAGCCCAGTTTTATTATCTTGAGGAAACTATAATCCAACATAACCAGCGAAATCTCCAAATGGTCAACTAGATTTTCATAAAACTTATCACACGAAAACGCTATTACGCACTTTTAGATGACTTTTGTTTGGTCGACTCTTCTAAATATTAAACTCTCATATAGATGAACTCTAATTATCCTTGTAAAAATTTGGAAACTTTTACCACCCGATACTATAGCTCCCCATTGAGAGAGATAAGTTTAAATAATGTTGACCTAATATTTACTTAGGCGACGAAATAGTACTTTCCTCGCCTAAGATGCACACTTAGGCGACGAAAAAATGGTTTCCTCGTCTAAGTGTAAATCTTACGCGACGAAAACAAGATTTTCGTCGTCTTAGAAAATAACTCTAATGACAAATATTTGTCGGCGTCTTTGTGTTTTCTTAGGCGACGAAAATTCACTTTCCTCGCCTAAGTTAAATACTTAGGCGACGAAAAATAATTTTTTCTTCACCTAAGTAGAGATCTTAGGTGACGAAAGTTTTTTTCATCACCTAAGTAAAAACCTTAGGCGACGAAATTTTTTTTCGTCACCTAAGAAAATGCATAGACGACGAAATTAATTTTCGTCGTTAAAGTGTTCTCTTAGACGACGAAAATAATTATTCATCGCCTAAGAATAGTCTTAGGCGACGAAATTTCTAGCTTAGAGGACGAAATTTTTTTCGTCTCCTAAGAACTCTTTGGCGAGGAAACTATTTATATTTCGTCGCCTAAGGTATTTTTCCTTGTAGTGATACTTATAATGCAGACAAGGCTCCAGAGATCTTACATGAACTATTCAACCAAGGCCGGCTTAAACATGACGGAGGTTTCATTCCCAAGCCAGACTACATGGCGGGTAAGAAGTATTGCAGCTTCCATAACATGAATAACCACTATACCAAAGACTGTGTCAAGCTCAAGGATCAGATCCAAATATGGATCAATGATGGTCTTATGAAGGTGGAAGCTGCCAAGGAACCTACTTGGACAGAATCCAAGCCGTTCCCCATTGTGAACATGATAGATTTTGTCCCCAATCTATGTCAACAATTGGGATCTGGCAAGCGAATTTCCAAGTTTGCACATTATACATATGATGCAAATAAGGCTCCAGAGATTTGGGAATTCTTGATCTAGGAAGGGATGATTAATCCTGCTACTGCTCGCCTACCACAAAAGGAGACAATGCCGGGCGAATCTTATTGTGCTTTTCATCATTCTAACGGCCATCATACCTTCATGTGTGTTGCGTTAATGGACCAAATTCAAGAATGGTTGAATGATGGAACTTTGAGGTTTGCTGAAGAAGCGGTGGCTTCTATACGTGAGTTTTGGGTAAATGCCATCGACGAGAATAAGTCAGAAGCGAAACAGCAAACTGACAACAATGAGCATCCGCCAGAAAAGGAAGAGATGGTGCTAGTACCACGTTCTGAGTTGTGCCTTAATTGTAAAATATGCTGTCATCTGCCTATAACTCATGAAGAGTTGCAGATTGCACTTAAGGAAGCAGAACAGAGAGCCTTAGAAAAGGCCAAGCGCACTCATCCAGTTCCTAAACGATCTAGGCCTGATGCTTATAAGCGAGCGAAGTATCATCATAATGAACAGGAAACTTATGCTAGCAAGCTAAGGTCTCGGCCAGACCCAGCACCTACTGGGGTCAGGTCTGTTCCAGATTATGGTCCTCCCATAATATCGGATCTAGACGTGACGAACAAGCCTTACGTTCCACCAGCGTCAAGTTCAAAGATTAAGACTGACAAGTGGTATCGACAACAGAATGGTAAAGCTGTGGAGGTACCTTCTAATCAGACTAGGAACATGCAGAAGCGGTATGGCAAAGCAAAGAGAACTCTGGATGCTTTGACCAATGGGGAGTTGAACCTGGAAGAGATTTCAGTGTCGGTTGAACACATACGGGAGACTTATAAGCGGTACAAGGCTAAAACCTATGTTGACAGTCGCCGAGCGCGAAATAGAGACACTTCACCCCCTCATAGACAAAGTGTTCACGAGAGACTTTCGAAATCGCACTAGGCAGCGGATGCACCTAGGAATTCAGCAAGGAGGAGATTAGTCTACTCCCCAGAAAGAGAGACTGTTAGATCTGTCACGTCAAACCGGTCAGATCCTTTACCCACAAAGAGAATCCTAGAGGCTGGGGTACAGCGGAACTCCGCCATTCTGAAGTGGAAACCTAAAGAGGTGAGTGTCACTCAAGCCACAGGTACAGCAGGGGTTCCTGAGGGGCAAGCAATTGCCAAGGAATCCAAGCTCGCGAAGGCAGAGCCAACCAAGCCTATTATGATATTGGCTCGGTCAACATCCTCGAATATTCCTCTCGGCATGTCCCTGCCTCAATACGTGGCACAAAAGCTAGGTACTGACCCACCTTCGAAGAAAGCGGAGAGTGAGTCCCAATTCCAGTCTTCGGACCCGGTGGCAGACGAAGATTTACAAGGGTCGGATGATGAGATATTGGAAGAGGAAAATGAAGAATTCGTGGACGAGGATGACGCCATCTTAGACTGCAACATGGTCTCATTGGATCCAGAGGTGTTGGATTGTCACATGACCTTTATTTTATCTTCTAATTACGCCTTACCAACACCTATACCTACTTCTCAATTCATCCAACAGGAAGGGAAGGATAGGCCAGTATACCTTATACAAGAACCTCAAGATGAGGCAATGGCGAGCACGGAAAGAGAAAGATCTCAATCCACCAACAAACCTCCAGAGGGGTTGGCTGAACTTCTAAATCTAAATGTGGTGTTTCCAAAGCCTACATTTTCCATGTCTCAACATCTCAAACCTCTTTATGTATCAGCAGAGGTGACAGGTCTCAAAGTTAACAAAATTCTCATCGACACAGGAGCCGCAGTGAGCGTTATTACTCTTAGTACTATGGAAAAGCTCAAGATTCCTAAAAAAAAGATTATAGGTACCACTATGAAGGTGATGTGAGCCGAAGCTCGCACACAATGATAACCCTACAAAATATCGTTAGTAGTATAAGCAAGTAGGGATCGTTCTAGGCCGGGGATTAAGGGTACCTGAGATATGAAATTGTTAGACAAATATATACATACATATACACATCACAAACGTCACATTTTGGGGGAATGATAGGATCGGCAGCAATGCTGCCCTAATACTAGGTTCGGCAATGATAAAAGAAAAACAGAAAATAAAATCCTAGATCTAATATATACAGGTGATCATCATCTTTCACAAAACATTTAGCACATAGATTCTTTAACGAATAAATTCACATGCAAGAAAGTAAGGAACAAGTATCAACATGCTCAAGTTCAAAATTAGTTCCAACTACAACTTAGTTGTAAGACCTCTCAAGTTTTAAGACCGAACTTTTGGTTATGGGCCCTAAAATTATGTTAATCCTTTTGAGATTTAACAATTGTGCGCAATGATCTAAATTGGAGACATGCAAAACAAGCAAGGTTGTCAATCATCTTATTTTAACATGTAAGAAATCCAAAGTATTATACCCTAGGTGAGCAAAACAAATCAAAGCAACCTTTTGAGTATCTAGCCATATTTGTTATTACTCGGGTTTGATGAAACCTAACATCTAGATTTACATGCTACAAGCCAATACTAATGTTTCGGTTTTTAAGTCCCACTCCTTAGATTTCTAACCAATTTTGAACCTAAAACATGCATCTATACCACTGTCCTAATTATCTAACATACGAATTTACAAGTTACATATTACAAATTAGCATGCAAAATCATTGTTCTTGTCGAAACCTAAACATAAATCTAAGCATCGATTTAAACAAATCTTTAACATATAATTTATAAAACCAAAATCGGTTTACACATAGACATATAAACCAAACCCAAACATACATGAATGTTTCATAGACAAAATCAAACATAACTAGACAAAAAAATACTAAACCGAAGAAGGGAGTGGATCACACTTTGAGACACCTTGAGAGCTTCTTTTGGTGTGGATCCGGTGCTGTGTAGGTGAAGGGATGAGGCTGCACGGCTTAGGAGGTTCGGCAGGGATTTTCCAAGTTTCGGCAGAAACTTGGTTGGTGGTGGATGGTGGTTTCGGGTTTAGGTTTTTGTCTAGGAAGTTTGGGGAATTTTGGTAGAGTTTCGGCCTTGTGTTTAGCTTGAGATGAGATGCCTTTTCAGAATGAAAAGTGGGGGTATATATAGAGGATAGGGAGAGAGGCTGCCGGCAGTCCCTTAAGCCAAAAGGAATTCAGAAAACCTAGTTCATTAAGGTTTTGCAACCTTCCTTTCTTAATCCAATTAGGTTTTCTTTTCTGAATTTTTTCTTCAAGGCTTGGGCTTCACATCTTCATGGACTTCTTGTATGATCTTGGACTTCATTTGACATGTCTTGGTCCATCGAAAAATACCCCAATTGCCGGCAGCACACAAAGGCATACAATCTGCCTCTATTCGGCAGCTTCTCCTAGTGTGACTAGGAGAACGTCTTTCTTCAAGTTTTTCTTCAATGCCATGGCCTAGTGTCTTCCTCTTCCCTTTATAAAGCTTGGACCATTTTCACATATGCATTTGTACACCATTTGGTCCATCAAAAACAGAAAACACAAAAAGGGGGCAGTAGGTTCCTGAAATCGGCAGATTTGACCTTGTTGCAGTAATTCCGGCATATCTCCATCCGTGGAGCTCCGATTGATGCGATTCCAAGTCTCAGATAAACTAGACACATATGGCCATCTCCCCATAAAACAGTTCGATAAAAATCCTTGTGAGTCGACGGGAATGATTTTTCGAAGTTTGGACACAGTCCCAGGAAAATCCTGGAAGTCCCTGGATTGGAATGCTCGGACTGCCGTTTTGCAGCCAACTTTTGGGTGACTTCCCGAACTCCGATTGATCTGAAATTTTAACACAACATCAGCATATGAATATTAAGCACGCCAAATTTCATAGAATTTGGACAAGGATAGATCATAGTTTCAATCATCTCAAAATCACGAAAAAGACATATTTTACACTATTTTCCAGATTTCTCAAACTTAGTCATTTTTCGGATTCTTAACCATTTTTCACAAAACTCTACCAAAATTGACACTAACTACATTACGACTCTATCTTAGACAAATAAGGGTTAAACAAAGCATAAACGAGGGCATAAACATATAATATCGTCGCACATTGTGCTCCTATCAACTACCCCACACTTATCCTTTGCTAGTCCCTTAGCAAACTAAATTAAACTACGACTCTAAACAAACTATTGCCCCTAACAATTTGTCTCAGGCTCGTATGTACACATAGCTTTCAAGTTAATGCATGAGAATGCTAAGCACGAAAATTCCAAGCTTCATGAACATGCGACATCAATATGAACATATAAGAGCTAAAGGTAAGCATGAAAACATGTAAAAGCTAATTCAAATCACCTCACTAGGCATACTCTCTTCTTTTCTCTCGAAGCATGGTTATTCACTCAATAGTATATGCAAGTGAAAGATAATGAATTACGAAGAGTAACTTGCATATGTCATGAAACGAAAGCACTTTGTGAAATTTTTATGGAAAAATCTCATATGACAACTATATGCACCAATGAACCAAAACCATAAGCTTACTCTTGAGATAATCTCCACAAATCAAGTTTAACCATCTTAAGAATCATGAAAAAGATCAATAATAAGGTTGTAATGGGGCTAGGCTAAGAGGTATTCGATATTTGGATAAGGAGGCTCAAAACGTCACCATGCGCTTTAGCAAAGCTCGAATCTCCTTATGTCTTCTCGCCGAAAGGGTCAAATTTCATCTTGTTGGACCCATACTTCATTCTTTTCTTCCCATAATATTACAACAATACTCTAGACAATAGCCATGCACAAAAGTTTTCTTTTCCATTGCCTATGCCGTACCCTTCTTTTTCTTCTTTTTCTCTCGGCTTCTTTTATTTTCTTTTTAATCCGAGCCAATTTTTTTTCTTTTTCTAGGTACGGCATGCATACATTTTACATACAACTTCATGACTAAGTCTACCCCACACTTATTCTTCTTCATCACACACGCGAAAACGCTTTCGAAAATTCAAGCTTTGCCGGAACACACAGTAAAGGCATCACTATACTAAGTTCATGGAAAGTGTTTAAGGGTGATGAAAGAAAAGGCTAATTGTAGGCTCAAAGGGGGTTTACTAAGGTGTCCCACGACGGGCACAAATAGGGCTCATGTTTTATTTGGCTTTGGTGGTAAACCTAAATGATCTTTATTCAATCACATTCAAAATCAAGGTATTTTATGATTAAACGTTTCGAAAATCAACAAGAGTAAGTTCTAGCATACTAGAGTTCATTAAAAATCTATGGCACATAGTCATCGAATATGCAAAGAATTATGAGGTTTCATGCTTCCTACGAATCTATCGAATTTTATCTTTTTATCGCTCAAGAAGAAAGCAATTTGGCACTAAAGCTCACATAGGTTATTTTCGAAATAAATTAGCTCAAACATGCATGCTTCGTTAATCAACAAGTCCTACATGCTCCTACCAATGCACATAATCCATGAAACGTACAATTTTAATTGTATGCACAACCATCATCTATGTATGCAAAGAGGAGAATAACATCATTGACATATTAGGGGCATCCTAAGCCTCGAAACAAACAAATTAAACACTATTTTTTTTGTGTTACAATTTCCTGAATTTTTTTTTTCTTTTCTAAACTAAGCACACAACAACAAAAACAAAAACGGAACATGCTATTCCACCCCACACTTAGAAAATTACATTGCCCTCAATGTAAGCACAAAACAATATCAATGAATTTCCTAAGCATGCAATAGTCTAACACATTCCAACAAATCATCACAAATCAAAGTAGAAGAGAAGGGTTAAGAAATTTCAAACTCTCGGTGATGGCTCCTTCACTTTACTTTGATCGACATGGGTTGCCTCCCAAGTAGCGCTTTGTGTTTATAGTCCATAGCCTAGACTTTTCACCGTGTTTATGCATGTTCATCGTGTTCCAAAGCAACTCAAATCGGCAAGAAGTAGTTCGATGAGAAGACTTTGGCATGTTGGATCCGAATCTGTCCAATTCTGCGTATCCGATACAAATGGCGTATCCGGCCTTTCTGCCGGCGTATCCGGCGTATCCAGCTTGTGTCCGGCCTCTTGTGGCCGTGTGTCAACCCTGCCGGCAATGGCAGGTTCGGCAGGGGGTGGTGGTGCGGCTGTAAACAGTGGCGGCTGCATGGCAGAATGAGGCGTGTCCGGCAGGGTGGTACCAGATGCGTCTTGGTTGCCCGTGTCTGTCCTCATGGTGATGCTGCCGGCAATTGCAGGTCCGGCAGCCACTTGGTGTGGTGGTGGCTTGGTTGCAGCAGGAATGCATGAAGGTAACTCGGCCACAGCTTGTGGTGGTGATGGAATGGCCTCGGTTGGGGTAGGTGGATCGGCATTTGGCTTGTCTTGCACATTGAGTTCCTCGATTGTGGGGTGTAAAAAGGGCTCGTAGTAAGGCTTCAACCGGTGTCCATTAACCTTGAATGTATCTTCCGACACCACACTTTGAATCTCGATGGCACCATGAGGAAAAACTTTAGTAACAATGAATGGTCCAAACCAACGAGATCGAAGCTTACCCGGAAAAAGTTTAAGCCTTGCATTGAATAAGAGAACTTTTTGTCCAACTTGAAACTTTTTCCCGCGAATCATCTTATCATGGTAGCCTCGAGTCTTCTCCTTGTAGATCCATGCGGCATCATAGGCTTCATTACGGATTTCTTCAAGTTCGGTGAGTTGAAGCTTTCTATGAAGACCGGCATCATCAATGTTCATGTTGAAGGCCTTGATTGCCCACCATGCCTTGTGCTCTAGCTCAACTGGTAAGTGACATGCTTTGCCATAAACTAACCGAAAATGGGACATACCAATCGGTGTCTTGTATGCAGTCCTATAAGCCCACAAAGCATCATCGAGACGATCACTCCAATCCTTCCTTGAAGGTCCAACCGATTTTTCCAAAATGTTCTTGATCTCTCGATTACTCACCTCGGCCATACCACTTGTTTGGGGGTGATAAGGTGTAGAAACTTTATGTGTGACTCCATACTTCCTCAATAAGGCTTCAATAGTGCGGTTACAAAAATGGGATCCTCCATCGCTAATCAAGACCCTTGGAACTCCAAAACGTGAGAAGATGTTGGTCTTGAGAAACTCGGCTACCACCTTGGCATCATTGGTGCGTGTAGCCCTTGCTTCGATCCACTTTGACACATAATCCACCGCAAGCAATATGTAGAGAAAACCCTTACTTGAAGGAAACGGTCCCATGAAGTCAATGCCCCATAAATCAAAAATTTCTACCTCAATGATAGGCGTGAGCGGCATTTGGTCTCGAGCACCAATGTTCCCCATTCTTTGGCATCTATCACAAGCTTTGCAAAACATAAAAGCATCCTTGAAAATCGTAGGCCAAAAGAAACCACAATTAAGTACCTTCAAAGCCGTCTTCTTTGGTCCAAAATGTCCACCACAAGCTTCACTATGACAAAAAGCAAGGATGGATCGATGCTCATTCTCCGGCACACATCTTCTAATAACTTGATCACCACATTGCCTCCATAAGTACGGATCATCCCACAAGAAGTGTCGAGCTTGCTTCCTTATTCTCTTTTGTTGGTGGCTCGGCATCTCTTTGGGAAATCGGTTTGTGGCAAGAAAATTGGCAATGTCGGCATACCAAGGCTCAAGTACTTCAAGTCGAAAAAGTTGCTCATCCGGAAAGGACTCTAATAGGGGCAGCCGATCCTCCTCTTGCACAAGTCTACTCAAATGATCGGCTACAACATTCTCTACTCCTTTCTTGTCTTTAATCTCAATGTCGAACTCTTGAAGCAAAAGAATCCATCGAATAAGCCTCGGCTTAGCATCCTTCTTTGTCATAAGATATCTCAAAGCGGCATGATCACTATAAACAATAACTTTGGAATTCAAAAGATATGATCGAAATTTTTCCAAAGCAAAGATTACCGCTAAGAGCTCCTTCTCCGTTGTTGTGTAATTGAGTTGTGCATCGTTGAGAGTCCTTGAAGCATAGTAAATGGCACATGGCTTCTTCTCAATTCGTTGTCCAAGTACCGCTCCAAGTGCATAATCACTAGCATCACACATCAACTCAAACGGCTCGTCCCAATTAGGGGAAACAAGTATAGGTGCCGTACACAATAGCATCTTTAATCGGCAAAAGGCTTGCTCACATGCCTCCGTCCACTCAAACGTCACCTCCTTTTGTAACAAGTTGCTCAATGGCTTGGCAATTGAAGAGAAGTCTTTGATAAATCGTCGATAGAACCCCGCATGGCCAAGAAAACTTCTCACATCCTTCACACACCTAGGGCTCGGCAATGCTTGAATTAGCTCCACCTTGGCTTTGTCAACCTCTAAGCCTCTTGCCGAAATTATATGCCCCAAAACAATGCCTTACGTGACCATGAAGTGACACTTCTCCCAATTGAGCACAAGATTTGTCTCTACACACCTCTTAAGTATCTTCTCCAAGTTTCCCAAACATGCATCGAAGGTGCCTCCATACACACTAAAATCATCCATAAAAACTTCGATAATGTCTTCAATAAAATCCGAGAAGATAGCATACATACATCTTTGAAAAGTGCCGGGTGCGTTGCAAAGTCCGAATGGCATCCGCCGATAAGCAAACGTGCCAAATGGACAAGTAAAAGTGGTCTTCTCTTGATCGTCCGGGTGTATCATGATTTGATTGTAGCCACTATATCCATCAAGAAAGCAATAGTAAGAATGACCGGCCAACCTCTCTAGCATTTGATCCATAAACGGCAAAGGCATGTGATCCTTCCTCGTTGTAGCGTTGAGCTTCCTATAGTCGATGCACATCCGATGACCGGTTACAAGTCTTTGTGGCACAAGCTCATTCTTCTCATTCTTGACAACTGTTACACCACTCTTCTTTGGCACTACTTGCACGGGAGATATCCACTTACTATCCGAGATTGGGTAGATCACCCCACAATCGAGCAACTTGATAATCTCTTCCTTTACAACCTTCATCATGGGAGGATGAAGTCGACGTTGAGCTTCCTTTGTTGGCTTAGCTCCTTCTTCTAACAAAATACGATGAACACAAGTAGTAGGGCTTATTCCCTTAATGTCCGCTAAGGTCCAACCTATGGCGGTCTTGTACTTCTTAAGCACACAAATCAAATCCTCCTCTTGCTTCTTACTAAGCATTGAAGACACAATAACCGGTAGTGTATCTCCTTCTCCAAGATAAGCATATTTCAAATGACTAGGGAGCTCTTTAAGTTCTAACTTTGGGGCCTCTTCCACACTTGGTCGAAATTTTGTTGTGGCGCTTGGAATTGAAAAGAACGAATCAAATACCTTGGTATAGGGCCGAGCCTCTAGCTCGGCAGCAACTTTCATCACACTCGGCTCTATCATAAATGGCTCGGCAATGGTGCCTTGCTCGGCACTTCTTGGCTTGGCCGGCCCTTCTTCCTCATTCTTATGCACGATTCGTTCTCCCCTCTTGTCAAATCCGACCCCTTGCTCAATCGCTAATTGCTATGCGTCAAGCGAGGTCGACATAACTTGCTCGACCTCCTCCAAAACATCAATGGCACAACCCTCCTTCAAATCAACATTAGGGAATTTCATGGCATCAAACACATTGAACTTGATCACCTCACCATCAAATTCCATAGTTAGGTTGCCTTCGGCCACATCTATCTTTGTGCGCGCGGTCCTCATGAATGGTCGCCCTAAAAGCAATTGAGTGTTGTTGACCGGCGAATCCTCCATCTCAACCACATAAAAATCGGCGGGAAAAATCAATTGGTTGACTTGCACCAACACATCCTCTACATAACCCTCCGGATATTTGCTTGAGCGATCCGCAAGTTGAATGATGACATTATCCTTCTTGAGAGGCCCTATACTCAACGTTTGATACACATTGAGTGACATGACATTAATCGATGCTCCCAAATCCAACATAACATCATCAAACCGTGTATTGCCTATGACATAAGGCACATTGAAGCTTCCCGGATCCTTCATCTTTGGTGGCAACTTCCTTTGAATAACGGCCGACACCGTCTCGCTCATAGTTACCACACGAGTCTCTCTAGTATGCCTTCTTGCCGTGCAAAGCTCCTTCAAAAACTTAGCATACTTCGGCACTTGCTTAATGCACTCCAACAAAGGAATGTTGACTTGCACTTTCCGGAAAATCTCCAGCACCTCTTCATCGGACTTGTCCTTCTTTGTTCTAGCAAAACGTGAAGGGAATGGGGCACTAGATGATGGCACTCCTCCCTTAACATTATTTGCTTGGCTCGGCAACACCACTTTATTTGATGTGGCGGGATCGTACTCAAGCTCATTGCGCAGCCCCTTATCTTTAATATTAGTGTTGCCGGCACCATGCCCTTGTTCGGCAGCTTCCTTCTTCTCGGCATCATCATTGTTTCCGGCATTATCATGACCGGCAATGTGTATCTCGGCCTCATGCATGTGGCTGCCGGCAATGTCAGGTCCGGCAGCCCTCTCATCCTCCTCAATGCCCTTGAAAGTTACTCGCTTCTTCTTTGGACTTGTTGGTGGAAACAACTCTCTTCCACTACGAGTTTGAATCACTTTGGCTTGCTCGTTCCTCGGATTGGGAATAGTATTGCTTGGCAACTTCCCTTGCTCATTAAATCTTCCCATAAAATCCACAACTTGCCCCATTTGAGTCTTGAGCTCACCAATGTCCTTTTGATGATTCTGTTGCCCCGCGAGTAATGCTTGAGTAGCACTTGACAATGATTGAATCAAAGCATCGTAGTTCGGATTGCTTGGCGAAGCTTGGCCTTGGCCTTGGCTCGGCCCTCCTTGTGGCTGGTTCGGCAATGCAGCAAAGTGTCCTTGGTTCGGCATGTATGGCTGCCGAGGCACAAATGGTGGCCTCGGTACAAATGGCGCTCCTCCCTCTCTCGGTTGCATAGGTGCCCTAAGCACGTTATCATTGTTCGCCCATCGAAAGTTCGGATGATCATTGAACCTTGGATTGAAATTGCCAAATCGTTGGCCTCCTTGAAAACCAATTGCATTGCATTCCTCAACTCCCTCATTAACTCCAAATTGAGGGCATTGTTCGGTCCCATGGCCCTCGGTGCAAATACCACATACACTAGCACGCTTCTTCATCAAATTACTCACCAAGTCGGTGAGCTTGTCCACTTTATCTTCTAACTTTGTGCTCGAAGACGTCTCATGCACTTTCTCATTCCTTTGCACATTGCCTCGCGCCATGCCAAATTGTTGGTTGTTCAAAGAACGAACTTCCAACAAACTTCTTGCCGCTCCGGCGTTCAACTCCAAAAAGCTACCTCCCGCGGCCGAGTCAAGAAACTCTCTCTCCATGACACGCAATCCCTCATAGAAATATTGTAGCAAGAGTCCATCGCTAATGCCATGCGATGGACACAAAGAAACTAGGGACTTGAACCTCTTGTAGTAGTCGAAGAAAGTCTCATCTCCGGCTTGCTTCACACTTGTAATTTGCTTCCTCAGATCAGTGATACGTGAAGCAGGAAAGTACTTGAGTAAAAACTCATCCATCATAGTACTCCATGAAACAATGCGACCACTAGGCACCTCAAACAACCACTCCTTTGCTTGATCTTCTAAAGAAAATGGAAATGCCTTCATTTTGAAGTGTTGCAAATCGGTCCCTCTTGGACACATAGACTCCGTGGTGAAGTTAAACCACTGTAGATGCTTGTTAGGGTCCTCACTCGGCATCCCATAAAATGACTTCAGCTTATGGAGGAATCCACTCCTCAATTCAATCTCTCCAGTCTTGTCAGTCTCCAAGGGAGGATAAGTAATATTAGAAGGAGCAACTCCAGCTCCAGCGACATGACCATTCTGTGATCTGATTGATGCCATGATCTCTTCTTCTTCTTCTAATTCGGCAAAGACCTCAAATTCTGGATTCTGAAGATCACAAGACGACGAAACAAATGATGGTGAGCTCGGCCCTGATGATGATGAAACTGATGGCACAATAGGGAAGGATGGTACGGATGATGCTACTGATGAACTGGTTGGTGACGATGGTGGTAATGGCACAAAACGAGCAATAGCGAGTTCTTGGTCTAAACGTTGCAAACGGCCTTGAAGATCTCTTGTCCAAATACTAGATTCGGACATGCACTATTTCTGAAATTTGCAACATTTAAACAAGTTAGAACCTCGTAAAGAAATAGAAAACAAGAATATACATCATTACAAGCCACGGCATTGGCGATTACACGACAAATTTCAAACCATAACACATATGCACATTCGGCAAGATACAAGAAGGCACACACGGCAAGACACAAGTATACACGGCAAAAGTACAAATATGGTTCGGCAATAAGAGATGATCATGTAATCACTAAGTTTAGTTTCATTTAATTTTGTTCTAACTCTCGAAGTACGTGGAGCAGAGGAGATAACGGTGCAATGGACTGATACAGCCCCCGGTAGTATCATGCTTAATCCGATATACCTCAAGAGTTTGAACCACACAACATGTTTTATCTTTGAAGAAAATAGGCCACATATGTCAAGTTATGTTCTAGCGTCTAAAGTGAGGTGATGCTTCGGCACAAGCTGTCGACTAGGTCGTGCGGATTTTACGTTTCAAAGGTCATTAAAATCACGGAGGGCGAACCCCCTACAGGAACCAGGCAGGACTCGTTGTTGGACACCACGGAGGGCGAACCCCCTATCGACTCACTCACCGAGAATGAACATCAGTCTATGGGCCTTGAGATCCAGTTAAACAAACCTGAGAACCATATCTATGATAATAACTTCCCCATACTTTGTAAAACAAACACGGATCCCTAGCGGTCTCAAGTGTTGATTAAAACCGCCCTCAACCTCATAGAAGTAATACTATTACCGAAGAAACGCTTATATGCGTGGGGGGGAAGTATCCCGCGTTTCCCAATCTACATAGAAACGCCCTCCGACAAAGCACCATTCACATGAAGGGTTTTGGTTATGATCAACAAAAGAGGCTTCACCTACATGTTACACTTTAGAAACTACAATAAACTCAAACATACACAACATATCAACTTCCTAGAAAATAAACTAAGTGATTACCAACATACATCATTATACATCATGCAACTTTCGAAATTTAAACTCTACATGCCAAAGCATATTTCTACTTTACAAAATCCCAAAATAAACTTAAAATTTACAACTTTACAACTTCACAACAAAAATTTCCAGCAACATTATATACACAACAAATTCATAAAACAAGTTTTTATAATCCCCGGCAACGGCGCCAAAAATTGATGTGAGCCGAAGCTCGCACACAATGATAACCCTACAAAATATCGTTAGTAGTATAAGCAAGTAGGGATCGTTCTAGGCCGGGGATTAAGGGTACCTGAGATATGAAATTGTTAGACAAATATATACATACATATACACATCACAAACGTCACATTTTGGGGGAATGATAGGATCGGCAGCAATGCTGCCCTAATACTAGGTTCGGCAATGATAAAAGAAAAACAGAAAATAAAATCCTAGATCTAATATATACAGGTGATCATCATCTTTCACAAAACATTTAGCACATAGATTCTTTAACGAATAAATTCACATGCAAGAAAGTAAGGAACAAGTATCAACATGCTCAAGTTCAAAATTAGTTCCAACTACAACTTAGTTGTAAGACCTCTCAAGTTTTAAGACCGAACTTTTGGTTATGGGCCCTAAAATTATGTTAATCCTTTTGAGATTTAACAATTGTGCGCAATGATCTAAATTGGAGACATGCAAAACAAGCAAGGTTGTCAATCATCTTATTTTAACATGTAAGAAATCCAAAGTATTATACCCTAGGTGAGCAAAACAAATCAAAGCAACCTTTTGAGTATCTAGCCATATTTGTTATTACTCGGGTTTGATGAAACCTAACATCTAGATTTACATGCTACAAGCCAATACTAATGTTTCGGTTTTTAAGTCCCACTCCTTAGATTTCTAACCAATTTTGAACCTAAAACATGCATCTATACCACTGTCCTAATTATCTAACATACGAATTTACAAGTTACATATTACAAATTAGCATGCAAAATCATTGTTCTTGTCGAAACCTAAACATAAATCTAAGCATCGATTTAAACAAATCTTTAACATATAATTTATAAAACCAAAATCGGTTTACACATAGACATATAAACCAAACCCAAACATACATGAATGTTTCATAGACAAAATCAAACATAACTAGACAAAAAAATACTAAACCGAAGAAGGGAGTGGATCACACTTTGAGACACCTTGAGAGCTTCTTTTGGTGTGGATCCGGTGCTGTGTAGGTGAAGGGATGAGGCTGCACGGCTTAGGAGGTTCGGCAGGGATTTTCCAAGTTTCGGCAGAAACTTGGTTGGTGGTGGATGGTGGTTTCGGGTTTAGGTTTTTGTCTAGGAAGTTTGGGGAATTTTGGTAGAGTTTCGGCCTTGTGTTTAGCTTGAGATGAGATGCCTTTTCAGAATGAAAAGTGGGGGTATATATAGAGGATAGGGAGAGAGGCTGCCGGCAGTCCCTTAAGCCAAAAGGAATTCAGAAAACCTAGTTCATTAAGGTTTTGCAACCTTCCTTTCTTAATCCAATTAGGTTTTCTTTTCTGAATTTTTTCTTCAAGGCTTGGGCTTCACATCTTCATGGACTTCTTGTATGATCTTGGACTTCATTTGACATGTCTTGGTCCATCGAAAAATACCCCAATTGCCGGCAGCACACAAAGGCATACAATCTGCCTCTATTCGGCAGCTTCTCCTAGTGTGACTAGGAGAACGTCTTTCTTCAAGTTTTTCTTCAATGCCATGGCCTAGTGTCTTCCTCTTCCCTTTATAAAGCTTGGACCATTTTCACATATGCATTTGTACACCATTTGGTCCATCAAAAACAGAAAACACAAAAAGGGGGCAGTAGGTTCCTGAAATCGGCAGATTTGACCTTGTTGCAGTAATTCCGGCATATCTCCATCCGTGGAGCTCCGATTGATGCGATTCCAAGTCTCAGATAAACTAGACACATATGGCCATCTCCCCATAAAACAGTTCGATAAAAATCCTTGTGAGTCGACGGGAATGATTTTTCGAAGTTTGGACACAGTCCCAGGAAAATCCTGGAAGTCCCTGGATTGGAATGCTCGGACTGCCGTTTTGCAGCCAACTTTTGGGTGACTTCCCGAACTCCGATTGATCTGAAATTTTAACACAATATTCCTCAGCATATGAATATTAAGCACGCCAAATTTCATAGAATTTGGACAAGGATAGATCATAGTTTCAATCATCTCAAAATCACGAAAAAGACATATTTTACACTATTTTCCAGATTTCTCAAACTTAGTCATTTTTCGGATTCTTAACCATTTGTCACAAAACTCTACCAAAATTGACACTAACTACATTACGACTCTATCTTAGACAAATAAGGGTTAAACAAAGCATAAACGAGGGCATAAACATATAATATCGTCGCACATTGTGCTCCTATCAGAAGGTTAGAGGCTTTGCTGGTGTAGTAACCCCAACCAGTGGTATCTTAATGCTCAAAATAAAACTTGGGTCTTCTGATTCTTTTTAAGGATTCATTGTCACAGAATCCGTTAATGCCCCATATAGCATGATCCTGGGGAGAGATTGGATCCACAAGACACTTTCTGTCCCATCATCATTACATCAAGAAATGACCATGTGGGATCCAGTGTCCGACATTCAGGTAATGATCAAGGCAAATGATCGCCCTTATTCAATAGCAGCTTGTTCGCTTGAAGCTAACTACTATTATAGCTCTATTAGACCTCTCAGGATTGAGGGTGTTGACAACAAAGGACATCCAATTGGGGTGACCTCGACTGATCTCGCTCGCTGGGGTTTGACACAAGCCAAATCAGACTGTTCCAGGCCCGCCTTCATCGACTTCTTATCAAATAATGTCAATGAGTGACAACCTCACAGTTGAGGAAACAGAGGCCTTTGCTTCTTGGATGCAGCGTTGTGCTGTTTTTAGAGAGGAGCAATTGGCTTGGAAGGCGGTCGCTCTAGTTGAGTGTATCGATGAAGATGAGACAGTGACTATAGAAGAGGGGGAAGCTATACAACCAGCCCCAACAGTGTTAGATGATACTCCACCTAAGGTACATGATCCAGTGAAAAAAGTTAATCTCGGCACTGCTGAAGAACCTATGGAAGTTGGAATCAGTCAGTACTTGGAACCAGAATTGAGGCAGCAACTAATTGAGTTGCTGCAAGAATTTAAAGTCTGCTTTGCAGAAAAATATCAAGATATGCCAGGACTATCAAAAGAATTGGTCTGTCATCGGTTACCTATCAAAGAGGGATTCAGACCAGTCAAGCAGGCGCAAAGGCGGATGAATGCTGAAACTGTCATGACGGTTAAGAAGGAGGTTCAGAGCATGCTTGATGCAGGAATTGTCAGGCCAGCACAATATTCACAATGGCTGGCGAACGTTGTTCCTGTCAAGAAAAAGAATGGCAAAATCAGAGTCTGTGTGGATTATCGAGATCTCAATGCTGCTTCAGCAAATGATATTTACCCAATGCCTATTGCAGACATGCTGGTTGATGTAGTGGCAGGACACGAGATGTTGTCTTTCATGGATGGGACGGCTGGTTATCATCAAATTCCAATTTATGAGCCCGACATCTCCGAGACTGCTTTTCGCTGTCCTGGTTTTACAGAAACTTTTGAATATCTCAGTATGCCATTTGGTCTCACCAATGCAGGGGCAACCTATCAACGTGCTATGAATCTAATATTCCATGACATCCTAGGGGATATTTTGGAGGTTTACATTGATGACGTGGTGGTGAAATCAAAGCAGCAGAAGGACCACATTACTCACCTTCGAGATGTATTCACCAGATTGTGAAGGCACCAACTTAGAATGAATCCAGCTAAATTTGTATTTGGGGTTTGTGCAGGAGATTTCCTGGGATTTGTGGTGCATGAACGGGGTATTGAGGTGTCTGGAGATAAGGCACAAGCTGTTTTAGAGGCTCCAGCACCTAGAAACAAGAGGGAGCTTCAGAGTTTGTTGGGCAAGATCAATTTCCTCAGAAGGTTCATATCCAACTCAGCTGGAAAGATTGCTCCGTTTTCCTCTCTTTTGAAACTCAAAGATGGGGAGAACTTCAAATGGGGACCTGAACATCAAGCTGCATTTGATAAGATTAAGGAATGTCTGGCGAGCCCGCCAGTATTACGACCTCCTTTACCAGGGATCACACTCAAATTATACATTTTTGCTTCTAGCAATTCTATTGCAGGGTTGTTAGCTCAGGATGAAACAACCAGTGAAGGACAAAAAATCGAGTATGCGGTTTATTACCTTAGCAGAACCTTGTTAGACGCAGAAACTAGGTACTCGCCAATAGAAAGGTTATGCTTAGCGCTATATTTTGCCGTTATCAAACTTCGTCATTACATGCTATCTTTCACCACCTCAGACTGACTTGGTAAAGTATATGCTTACTAAACCTATCATGAGAGGTAGGGTAGGCAAGTGGATCTTGGCCCTATCTGAATTTTCCTTACAATATGCCCCTTTGAAGGCAATGATTGAACAGGCGATTGCTGATTTCTTGCTCCATCACCCTCTTGAGGAAGAGATTCCAGAACAAAGTTGGTATGTAGCCATGATCATGACTCAACCTTGGATACTATACTTTGATGGCAGTAGTACTAACACCTTGGCAGGTGCAGGTATTTGTATCCAAGTCCCAACTGGGACCAAGCACTCATATTCTTTTCAATTAGAATGAAATTGCACCAACAACCAAGCAGAATGAGGTGTTAATCATTGGTCTGGAATTACCGTTGGATATGGATGCTAAGGAGATTGAAGTTTATGGTGATTCTTTATTGGTCATCAACCAGCTCACTGGAGCTTACAAATGTATTTCTTTCCACCTGGTACATTATTGAGAACGAGCATCAGAATTACTTGAACAATTTGCTGATGTGGTGCTTGACTATGTCCCTCGCGAGAAGAACTTTGCGGCTAATGAGTTGGCACAATTGGCAATAGGCATTAGCTTGGCTCATGGCATTAAGGAAAGAATCTTGAAGGTGGAACGGAGAACTTTGCCATCTTTTGCCGTTCGAAGACAGGAACGAGATGAGTGGTTGGTTGCTACAGTTGAGCCAATTGATACAGATTGGCAACAACCAATCATCCAATATTTACAAAATCCCTCTGCACCGTCAGAAAGACGGATTAGGTACTTGGCCCCTAACTATTTACTTAAAGGTGGCGAGTTACTTCGCAGAGGTGAAGATGGCGTTGACCTTAGGTGTGTTTATGGGACAAAAGCCAAAAGGCTTATGCGAGAGGTGCACCTCGGCGTCTGTGGTTCGCATCAGAGTGGACCAAAGATGAGGTGGCTTATTCATAGATACAGATATTATTGGCCATCTATTCTTAAAGACTGTATCAGTTTTGCACAAGGTTGCATTGATTGTCAAGTTCATGGGCTAGTTTAGAGAATTCCCAACATTCCTATGCAACCTATTATCAAGCCTTGGCCCGCCAGGCGCTGGGCACTGGATTTTGTTGGAGAGATACACCCTAATTCTTCCTTCCAACATAAATATTTTTTAATTGGTACATATTTCTTCACTAAATGGGTTGAAGCCGTACCTGTCCTGAATTGTGATGCAGCTACGGTTATTCGATTTGTTTTTCAGAATATTATTTGCAGATATGGTATTCTTGAATGTCTGGTGGCGGACAGGGGGGCAGCTTTTATGGCAGAAAAGACTCAAGAATTTTTGCACGGATATGGTATTCAATTTCTCCATTCTTCTACATATTATGTTCAATCCAATGGCCAGGCAGAAGCTGGTAACAAGGTGATTATCTCCATTATTAAGCGGATGCTTGAAGATAACACAAGGACATGGCAAACTGAACTAGACAATACTCTGTGGGCATACCGCACATCCAAAAGAGCTCCTATAGGGACTACACCATATGCTTTGATGTACAGCCATGATGCAGTCTTGCCTTTGGAGATTAATGTGCAATCTCTTCGAGTTCGAGAGCAACATCAGTTGATTGGTGATGATTATGTTCAAGCTATGTTTCAGGAGCATGAAGACCTTGATGATAGACGTTTAGAAGCCCTGGATAATATAATCATGGAAAAGAAGAGAGCTGCAAGAGCTTATGATAAGCGCACTAAAGGCAAGTCTTATGGTGAAGGCGATTTAGTTTGGAAAGCGATACTCCCTTTTGGCGAGCGCAACACGGGGCGTGGTAAGTGGTCTCCCAAATGAGAAGGTCCCTTTGTCATTAACTGAATTATCGGCAGGGACGCTTATCAACTCAGAGACATTGATGGAGAGGTCCACAAAAATCCCATCAATGGCCGCCATCTCAAGAAATATTATCCCAGCATCTGGGAATAGGAGGAGCCGCTAGCCATGGTTGAGGCTGGGGGGCAATCTTTTTCTTAACTTTACTCGCTTAGGGGGCAACCAGAATTAGTTTTCTTGGCTTCCCTTCACTTCACATTTCCATACTCGCTTCAGCCAACGAAAACTGGGGGGCAACATAGGGCAATATCAGTGCACTTACGTCCGCCAGAAGCCAGAAGTGGTTCAACCCAAAAATTTTTGAAACTGAAAGAGTTTCATTGAGGTTTATTAATATCGAATTTAACCCTTGGATCAATACATGTAGTCCTACTCTTATATTTTGTATGTTCATTAATGTAATTTAAAATTCAAAGGAAGACAATATATGTGTTTTTCTGAAAATTCATTCAAAGACTTTGCGGTCAACGCTTTTACAAAGCGTAAAGGTTACAATATGAAGAGCTATTAACTATCTCTGAAACCGTGTCTATACTAAAGGACTTTGATCGATTATAAGAAAGGTTAGAATTTCTATTTTTAACTTTGTTTCAGAATTCATCCGACAAAAAGGTGGACTTGAGACAGGTCCATCTCCTCGGCTTGTCGAGAAGGAATTTCCTTCCTTGGATCTCTCTGCTCGTCATCCGCCTTGCCTTCTTGACTGCTCAAGATACAATATTCTTCATCCGCCACATTTCCTAAATGATACCTAAGGATGGAGTATTTCCTCGGTTGGCAGAAGAACAAAAGGCAAGGATTTTCCATCCGCCAGACCAGAGAGAGTTAGATGCTACCATCTTTCCTTCCAGACCTAGCATGGATGAGGGTGTCAGCCGAAAGTCATTCCCAGTTCTCTGCCCAATGCTGAGGAGCAACTGAGAGAACAGGATCACAAGGCTGACAAATGACACCTAAGTCGAGACCCAATATTATACCAAAGGAGAACATGAAGAACCTGGCCAAACTCTGGCCAACCCTTTAGATATCACGTCATCCACAGACATAATACCATATTATGCAACTTAGGATTTTACTAATACCAGATTACACGACTTAGAGGTGTTTATAAGAACATCTGGATGTAATCTGGTGGAAAAGACTGAGGTAGCCATAGGGGCTTTGAAGCAAAACCGGAGAGAGAAATAGACAACATGGCGAAAACTGAATGGTTAATCAATCTCAGTGAAGGGGTTTCTTTATATAGCAGAATGTGTATGAAATCTAACAGCTGGGATCGATTCAAATATATCACGCGAACTGCCAAAATTTATTATGTAGTTATCACATTCAACCGTTTGCTTTAGGAGCGGTGAAAGGGTTTGAATACCGAATCCTTGGAAATTGATACTTGCAGTTATTGAACATTAAATCGGAGCGTTGATTGACAAAGCAGTTTAAGAAATGGGCCAGATAGAGCGGAGTTGCGTTCATTGGATCAGAGCAACATAAGATAATTGTTTGTCAATTAAAGCCCAAACTATTTTGGAGGTCTTATCTTTAGTTCGTACAATTTCATCCCTAACCTCCTAATCTTGGACTTCAATAAATCAATATGGTTTATGAGCTTCTCCTCTTCTTTTTGGAGTTGTTCAGTTTCTTCCTGAAGAGTAGTTAGAAGTACCCTTTCCTCACTCGCGTGTTGAAGACGTTCTTGTTGCCTGGCCCTGATAGCAGCTATCTGCTAGTCAAGTAACTCCTTCTCTTTCTCTAGGCGAGCAATCTCATTTTCATCATCATCATCACCAGGAGTGGATATAAGAGCGGAGTAGTTGTTCACGGCACTGGTAAGGGTAGCAGTTGAGTCCTGAGTCTTGACTTGCTGATTTGGAAGTGCATCCAGATCATCTTGAAGGAATCTTAACAAGTTTGGGAGGTCTGCCAAGATTTTCTTCATTTTTGCCTAAACCTCAGCGGGCAAGTGGTTGACTTGCTTTTGCAATACCTGAGTAGAAGAATAGATTTTGGCAGCCACCTTTGCATTCGCAGGGTCTACTCCTCCCAACTGCTGCATAAAGCTCCAGGCTTCCCTCACTTCAGGGAGCTCTCTTTTTGGGGTTGGAAGTTTTAGGAGTGGATCTTCTCCTAGTGGAGGAATGGATAAGCTCATCTTTGGAGGTTGAGGAGTTGAATCCTTGATAGGAGATTCCTCAATCTGCATGTTCTAGCTGGGCAAATTTGCAACTGGAGTTTGCTCGCCAGAAACCTCATCATTCCTAGTTGTACTAGGAGCTTCATTTACCTATATAAACATACATGTGTTGAGGATTATCACACTAAACAGAAAAAGCACATAAAAGTACAAGAGCCAAAAGATTTTAGGAGGTACCTCTGTCACTCGCGAGGTATCTGTTGGAAGCTCAACTTGTGTTTTCTCTTGAGGTTCTGTGGAATGGTCCAAGGAGGAACTTGGTAATGCGACCAAATTACGAGCACAATTTGCACCTGCAAAATAATCTCATACATATATTACCCTTCTTGTGTCGAGTGTAGTATTGACAAGTAGGGATCGTTCTATTCGGGGAAATCAAGGACATTTAATTCACACAAAGCATTACATAATCATATGGGGGGCGCGGGGGGGGGGGGGGGGGGGGGGGGGGGGGGGGGGTTTGAGATTTGTATCTTATCAACTACTAAATGTAACGAAAATAAACCTAAAACTATTATTTACATATGATCATCTTCTCCACAAGAACACATAACACGAAATCACTTTACACATGTATTAATAAAAATAAAAGATTCAAGGCAGCAATATTTGACATAGCACTTAGACAAATTTAATTCCAATTCTAATTAGAGCCCTCAGCGGTTCATCTAATCGTTAAGACTTCTTAATTATTTAGAATTAACTCAGCGTATAATCTTAAACATAGTGCTAATCAGTTTACAAACACTCAGTGTCGAAGGTAAACACGAAGAACACATAAGCACAATAAGCCGAATCAGAGACATGCAACAAATATGGCGTCACCTCACCTTACTTTAACATGTAAATTTTCATGGTTATAACCGCCCTAATAAACAATCTAAATCACAGCAACTCAGCGTATGAAGCAATCCAAATTATTTTGGTAGATAAAATGGGTACCTTAAGCACACGATTTGTGATGCACGAACTCATGAAAATTAATCAAACAACATCAAAATAACATGCGAAACCTACTGCCCTTTACCAATTATTTACGAAATCAACATGTATAAATATATACAATATATCATTGAAACCCTGAATCAAATTCACAAGCAATATATAAACCCTGAATCAAATTCGCAAGCAATATATAAACTCTTAATAAAATTCAGAAATCCTTAATAAAGTATACAAACCAAAAGTTATAATCCAACAAATCATACAACATAATATTGTAATTCATATAGAAAATTAAAGAAGCCATGAGTTAGACGAATCACACTTTAGAAGAACCTTGAATATGCTTCGGCAAAGGAAGAATTCGAAGATGAAGATTTGCGATTTGGAAAGGTGGTGGGGGTTCGGCTTTGATAAGTTTCTGTATAGGATTTATGGTTACACTTTGGTGGAGTTTCGGCTAGAATTTTGTGAGAGAAAGAGATGGTTTTTCAAGAGTAGCCGTACCCTTTATATAGGAGAGAGGAGGGTGCTAGGGTTTCAGCAATTAGGGTTTTGGCAACAAGAGTTGTTGCCAAATTCTTCTTCTTGTGTCTTGCTTTGCAAGACTCTTCTTTTCCCTTTAATTGTTGCCGAAAATCCCTTCTTTTAATTCTGAAAAATTCGGTAAGAAAACCTAAATGAACTTGTATGGAATTGAGTCCACATTCGTCATTCAATTCTTCATGTAATTCGACATTAACCCTAAATGAATGTGCATGGAATCAAGTCTACATTCATTTAAGATTTCTTCTTGTAATTCGGCAAAACCATTCCTATGCCGAATTCTTCTTTCCTCATGTAATCCGAATTCTTCTTCTCCTCTTCATGTGCACGGCATGCTTTCCTTGTTTCTTGATCGACAAGTTTCATGGCATGTGCTCAGCATGCTTCTCATTTAAATCCAAATTCCTTTAGTTTAATTTCCTGAAAATAGATAAGAGAAAATAGATATTAGGAAAATAATAATAATGTATGCCGAAATTAATTGGAGTAAGAGTTTGATTCCATTTAGGTTTCCTGGTTCAACAAGGAGCTCTACTTTCACTGAAACTCTTAAAACCATCGATGTTTTAAGAAACGTCGAGCCATTGTAGACTCCTGAATCAATTAGGATTCCTGATGTGACAAAGAGTCCTACTTTGAATCAAAATCTTCATAAAATCATCATATTTCGACATTTAAGCTCATCTCATATATCAACTCTACCAAAGTCACCGACTCGATTAAACGACTCTATAAAACAATAATAAGGGTTAAACAATTGCATAAATGAGAGTAAAACACTTTAAGAACGTCGCATATTATGCTCCTATGAATTACCCTACACTTAGCTTTTGCTAGTCCCTTAGCAAAACAAAATAAAAGACTCTACTAAAAATAAAATGCTGCCCCTAAATGATTGTCTCAGGATCTTTCAAACACATAGCTTTCAAGTTTAAGCATTCAAGTGTAAACACAATAATCCCAAGCGTGATAGACATGTTTCATGGCATGAACAAGTAAGAAGTGAGAAAATAAGCATGTAAACATGTCAAGTTAATTCAATCCTCCTCACTAGGCATACTCTCTTCTTTTCACTCATGAAATGACAATATTCACTGAAAGTATATGCAAGAGAATAGATTAAGAATTACATAGAGTAACTTGCATATGTCATCAAATAAAGACACTTTGTGAATAGTATTATCAAGATAAACTTCCTATAACAATTATGTGCACAAATGAGCCAAAACCATAAGCTCAACTCTTGAGATAATCTCCACAAATAAAGTTCACCTATTTTAAGAATTATGAGAGATCTTTACAAGGGAATATAATGGGGCTCGGCATAAGGGATTCGCATTTAGGATAGTGGTGATAAATGTTACCAAGACTTAGTAAAACTCAATGCTCCTCATGATTTCACTCCAAGGGCCAAGTTTCAACTTGTTGGACCCTATTTCATTCTTTTCTTCCCCAAACATAGTGAAATCGAACAAATGTCATGTATACAATGATAAACCTTCAATTTTCAAACAAACTCCAATTTCACAATCAACTTAGCAAAAATCACTTTGAAACCGTGCCTGACTTTTTCTTTTGTTTCAGACTAACATTTTTCTCTTTGTATTTTTCTGTCCGAATTGTTTTTCTTTTCTTTTCTTTTAGGCACGGCATTCATCAATTTATAAACAATGCTAAGTTCACCCCACACTTGTTTCACAACATCACTCCAAGTTATAATTCCATCAAAATTAAGCTTTTACCAAGTCTTGAGAACAAAGGTAAAGATATAGCTATTCTAAGCAAATGGAATGTGTATAAGGTGATGAAAGATAGGCTCAATGTAAGCTCAAAGGGGTTAAAACTAAGGAGTCCCACGACGGGCATAAATTTGGCACATGTTTTATTTGGTTTTGGTGGTAATCCTAACAAGATCATCTCAATCACATTCGAAATCAAGGCATAGTCATGAATAATAGTCTCAAAAATCACCAAGAGTGAGTTCTAGCGTTCTAGAGTTCATTAAAATCTATGGCACATAGTCATTGAATAATCAAAGAATGATGAAGTTTAGAATAAATTTCTGCCATTTATTATATTTATCGCACAAGAAGAAAGTATTTGGCACGAAAGCTCACATACGATATTATGTAAACAATTCAACTCAAACATGCACGCTTATTGTATGTCATTCATAATCTCACATGTTCATACCAATCACAATATCCATGAAACTCACAATTAATTTTTATGATTATGCAAAACAATCATCTATGCATTCAAAGATATTATCATCATCGACTCATTTAAGGGCATCTAAGACTCAATCTTAAACTTAAAAACAAACGAAAATTTTTAAATTTTTCTGACTAGAAACAAATTAAAATGAATTAAACAAAACATGGAAACATGTATCACTACCCCACACTTAGAAAATTACATTGTCCTCAATGTATATCAAAATAATGTTGTAATTTCTAATCATATGATACATCACACATCTCCATTTATACAATTCAACCAAAAAGAGTTTAGGGATTAGAAAATGCAAACTCTCGTAGTCGGCTCCTTCACAATTTTGGTTGAAATGGGTTGCCTCCCATGCAGCGCTTAATTGTTTATAGTCCTTTAACCTAGACTCTTTTCATGCATACTAGGATCTTGGTGCGTCCTCTATATCAAGTTCTTCAATGGTGTGCTCCTCAAAAGGCTCGTAATAAGGTTTGAGTCGATGCCCATTCACCTTAAACGCTTTACCTGTTTCAATACTCTTTATTTCAATTACACCATGAACAAACACATTAGTCATAACATAAGAACCAACCCAACGTGATCGTAACTTTCCAGGAAATAATCTAAGACGAGAATGAAATAACAAGACTTTTTGACCAATTTGAAACGTTTTTCTCCTCAATTGCTTGTCATGAAACACTCTCGTTTTCTCCTTGTAAATCCAAGCGGCATCATATGCATCATTTCATATTTTCTCAAGCTCGCTTAATTGCAATTTCCTATGCAAACCTACCGAATATAAGTTCATGTTGAACTCTTTAACTGCCCACCACGCCTTGTGCTCAAGTTTCACTGTGAGATGGCATGCTTTGCCGTATGTAAGCCTAAAGGGAGACATCCCTATAGGCGTCTTGTAGGCTATCCTATATGCCCACAAAGCATCATCAAGTCTGTCGCTCCAATCCTTCCTTGTTGGACCAACAGTTTTCTCTAATATCTTCTTGATCTCTCTATTTGAAACTTCTGCCATTCCACTTGTCTGAGGGTAATATGGGGTGGAAACCTTGTGAGTTACTCCATATTTCTTGAGTAATGCCTCTATAGTTCTGTTGCAAAAGTGAGAACCTCCATCGCTTATAAGAACACGTGATACTCCAAATCTGGAAAATATGTTAGTTCTCAAGAATTCTGCAACAACTTTAGAATCATTAGTCTTTGTGGCTTTCGCCTCCACCCACTTTGAAACGTAATCAACAACTAATAAGATATAAAGAAAGCCTTTGGATGATGGAAAATGTCCCATAAAATCTATACCCCATAAATCAAAAATTTCAACCTCTATAATAGGAGAAAGGGGCATTTGATCTTTTGGACCAATATTACCTGTTCTTTGGCATCTGTCACACGTTTTACACATGGCATACGCATCTTTAAAAATTGTAGGCCAAAAGAATCCACAATCCAATACCTTAAGAGCTGTCTTCTTAGGTACAAAATGACCTCCACACGCCTCATCGTTACAAAAAGCTAGGATCGGCCTATGCTCTTCTTGTGGGACACATCTTCGAATGATCTGATCACTACAATGCTTCCATAGATATGGATCATCCCATATGTAGTGTCGAGCTATCTTTTTGATCCTTGTCTTAGCTGCATTCGAAACTGTACTAGGAAAAGTCTTAGTAACTAAGTAATTCACAATATCAGCATACCAAGGTTCATGTGTCTCAATACGAAAGAGCTGCTCATCTGGGAAGGACTCTCTCAATGGGAGCGTGTCCTCCTCTTGCACAATTCTGCTCAAGTGATCGGCCACGACGTTTTCACTTCCCTTTTTGTCCTTGATTTCGATGTCAAACTCTTGTAATAAGAGAATCCATCGAATCAAGCGTGGTTTGACATCTTTCTTCTTCATCAAGTACCTAAGAGCTGCATGATCTGAATAAACTGTCACTTTAGAGTTCAAAAGATAAGATCGAAATTTTTCCGAAGCAAATATGACAGCCAAAAGCTCTTTTTCTGTGGTGGAATAATTCATTTGAGCAAAGTTCAACGTTCTAGAGGCATAGTATATTGCATTCGGCCTCTTCTCATTTCTTTGTCCAAGAACTGCTCCAATGACATAGTCTGATGCGTCGCACATAAGCTCAAATGACAAGTCCCAATTAGGTGGCACCATTATAGGTGCTGAAATTAGCAATTCTTTAAGCTTGCCGAATGCTTCTTCACATTCCTTGCTCCACACAAATGGTACGTCTTTCTGCAAAAGAGAACACAATGGTTTTGCCACAAAACAAAAGTCTTTGATGAACCTTCTATAGAAACCTGCATGGCCAAGAAAAGAACGAACTTCCCTCACAATTTTGGGGGAGGGTAAATGTTGCATAACATCAATCTTGGCCTTATCAACCTCTATTCCCGTAGCAGATATTATATGTCCCAAAATTATCCCTTGATTAACCATGAAATGGTATTTTTCCCAATTTAGTACAAGGTTAGTTTCTACACATCTTTCCAAGATTAATTCCAAATTTTCTAAACATGCATCAAAGTCTTGTCCATAAACAGAAAAATCATCCATAAAGACTTGAATGATATTTTCAATGTAATTTGAGAAAATGGAATACATACAACGTTGAAATGTACCTGGTGCGGTGCATAAACCAAAAGGCATGCGTCGATAGGCAAACGTACCAAAGGGACATGTAAACGTTGTCTTCTCTTGGTCATCCGGGTGAATGCAAATCTGCTTGTACCCGCTATACCCATCCAAAAAGGAATAGAACTCGTGTCTAGCTAATCTTTCCAACATTTGGTCCATGAAGGGCAAATGCATGTGATCCTTGCGTGTAGTAGCATTAAGCTTTCTGTAGTCGATGCACATCCTATGACCTGTCACCAATCTTTGTGGCACGAGTTCATCTTTGTCATTCTTCACAATGGTCACTCCACTCTTCTTGGGTACAACTTGGACGGGTGAGATCCTTTGGCTATCCGAGATAGGATAGATTACGCCACAATCAAGCAATTTTATTACCTCGTCCTTCACAATCTTCATCATTGGAGGATGCAATCGTCTCTGCCCCTCCCTTGTAGGCTTGGCTCATTCATCAAGCAAGATCCTATGCACGCATGTAGTAGGGCTTATACCCTTGATATCCGCCAAAGTCCATCCAATGGCGGTCTTATTCCTCTTAAGCACATCAGTCAATTGGGTTTCTTGCTGCTCATTCAGCTTTGATGACACAATAACTGGTAGAGTGTCATCGTTTCCCAAGTGTATCTACTTCAAATGATTAGGTAGAGCCTTAAGCTCTAATGTTGGGGCCTGTTCTATGATGAGTCGCCTAAGCGAGCATCAAGCAATAATAACCCTACAATCGTTAGTAGTATAGACATAAGTAGGGATCGTTCTAAGCCGGGGATTAAGGATACCTGAAATATGAGATTGTTAACACAAAATAACACAAACACATATGCACACAATTGTCACACTTATATACATATATACATATTCACACACGAAATTATGGGGGATAAAAGTCTCGGCAGCAATTCTGCCTCTAAATTCCTAGACATGAATTTAAGACATGCAATTAAATCCTAAGTCTAATATTTATAAGTTTGGTCGACATTCTTCCACAAAGCACTAGCATGAAAACAATCAAAACACATAACAAAATAGTAGACAAGACTCACGGCAAACAATGACAAGATGATCTAAACTCGACTCAGTTCCAATTCCCAATTAGAGCCGCAGCGGCCATCTAATCGTACTAGACATCTCATGTACTTAGAATTAACTCAGCGTCTAATCCTAATCTTATTACTAACCGGTTTACATGACACGCAGCGTCGACACATGAATTAGCTAGCAAATACTCACAAAGTCACTTTAATTGGAAACAAGTTTAACATGCAAGGCGTCACTCTTCATATTAGACAAGCAAATTCATTTAAATTACTCCACCCCTTGTGAAAACCATACAAATAAAGCAACGCAGCGTCTACTAAATTCATATTAACTTTCGGCTAAATGAGATCAATGCCCCACACATACCTATTGCATGAAACACCAACCTTTAAGACACACGAATTTAAAGAACTAACCAAGTACAATTTTAAACCCAACTTAACATGTATTTGCCGACTGCCTAATTACTATTTTATTAAATATTTTCCTTACAATTTTAACATGCAATCCGAGAGTGGGGAGTAGATCACACTTTTAGAACACCTTTGGAGCTTCAAGTCGTGTGGATCTCGATGGATGATAGATGGAGGCACGACAGCAGTTTTCTGGAAGGTGAATATGGAGGTGGTTCGGCATGATTTTATGGTGATGGAGGTAGGTTTTCGGCTAGGGTTTTCTTTGTAGGATTCTTGGGGACTTTTAGTTGACCTTTGGCTAGATTTTTGCTTTGGAATGTGACACTTTTCTTCAAGGTGCCGGCCTCTATTTATAGGAGAAAGGTAATGAAGTTTGGGACTTTTCCTTGTTCAAAACGGGATAGAAATCTTCAATAAATAAGGTTTCCGAATCAGAGTTGGAATAGGCTTTTCTCTCCTTATTGAACGAAGAAACTCTTGCTTGGCCAGCTTATGATTTCTTTTGGACGTTGCAAAGCTCTTTGGAATGATTTGGCACGCTTGCAGCCGCTTGAAGATATTACCGGAAATTCCTCTCTGCTCGCGAGTACAGACTTTGCTAGTATCGGGTACTGGCGAGGCTTCTTGGTGGCGAGTCTGGGCTTCTGACGGGTAGCGTGACCATGCATGCTGGTATGCGCGGATGATTGGCGAGCGGATATGTGCAAGATGTGCAAGCTGGCGAGCTAGTGTTGGCGGCTGATCTTCTGGCGAGCAAGGTTGTTTGGCGAACAAACAAGGGCTTGGCGAGCAAGCTCTGGCGAGCGAAAAAGGACTTGGCGAGCGAGATCTGGTGAGCATAAGCGAAGCTGATTTTCTTCCTTCTTCTCAGCAGATCTGACCATTGTGACTGTAACCGAGTATAACTTTTTCCTCAGTGCTCCGATTGATCTGTATTTTTAACACAAAACTCTTTAGCAAGTCAACAAAATGCATACCAAATTTCAGCAAATATGGAAGAAGATAAGTCACAAATCATTCATCTTAGAATCACGAAAAAGACACATTTTGCACTATTTTCCAGAATTCTATAAACTTAGTCATTTTTCAGATTCTAAAGCATATTTTATCAAAACTCTACCAAAATGACACTAAACTATATTATGACTCTATCTTAGATAAATAAAGGTTAAACAAAGCATAAATGAGGGCGTAAACAAAGTAATATCGTCGCATATTGTGCTCCTATCAACTACCCCACACTTATCCTTTGCTAGTCCCTTAGCAAACTAAATTAAACTAAGACTCAAACTACTATTCCCCTAACAATTTGTCTCAGACTCGTATGTACACATAGCTTTCAAGTTAATGCATGAGAATGATAAGTACGAAAGTTCCAAGCTTCATGAACATGTAACATCAATAAGAACATATAAGGGCAAAAGGTAAGCATGTAAACATGTTAAGCTGATCCAATCCTCCTCACTAGACATACTCTCTTCTTTTCTCTCGAAGCATGGTTATTCACTTATTAGTATATGCAAGTGAAAGATAATGAATTACAAAGAGTAACTTGCATATGTCAAGAAACGAAAGCACTTTGTGAATTTCTATGGAAAAACCTCATATGATAACTATATGCACCAATGAACCAAAACCATATGCTTACTCTTGAGATAATCTCCACAAATCAAATTTAACCATCTTAAGAATCATGAAAAGATCAATAAAAGGATTGTAATGGGGCTAGGCTAAGAGGTATTCGATATTTGGATAAGGAGGCTCAAAACGTCATCGTGGCCTTTGGTAAAGCTCAAATCTCCTCATGTCTTCTCATCAAGAGTCGGATTAATTCTTGTTGGACCCATACTTCATCTTTTCCCCCCAAAAATATTACAACAAAATTCAAGACTCAAGCCATGCACAATTTTCTTTTTCTTTTCTATGCCGTGCCTATACCTTGTATTTTCTTGCTCTCGGTTTCTTTTTCTTTTTCTTTTGATCTGAGCAAAAATTTTCTCTTTTCTTTTCTAAGGCACGACATCTAATACATTTTACATATAGATTTATGGCTAAGTCTACCCCACACTTATTCTTCTTCATCACGTCACGCGAAAATGCCTTCAAAAATCAAGCTTTACCAAATCATTGATCAAGGGTAAAGATATCACTATACTAAGCTCATGGAAAGTGTTTAAGGGTGATGAAAGAAAAGGCTATACGTAGGCTCAAAGGGGTTTACTAAGGTGTCCCACGACGGGCTCAAATAGGGCACATGCTTTATTTGGCAATGGTGGTAAACCTAAAAGATCTTTTCAATCACTTTCAAAATCAAGGTATTTTATGACTAAGAACGTTTTGAAAATCAACAAGAGTAAGTTCTAGTAATACTCGAGTTCATGAAAAAGCTATTGCATATAGTCATCGAATAATCAAAGAATTATGAGGTTTCATGCTTCCTACGAATCTATCGAATTTTATCTTTTTAAACACTCAAGAAGAAAGCAATTTGGCTCTAAAGCTCACATAGGTTATTATGGAAACAAACTAGCTAAAACATGCATGCTTAGTTAATCAACAAGTCCTACATGCTCCTACCAATGCACATAATCCATGAAACTCACAATTTTAATTGTATGCACAACCATCATCTATGTATGCAAAGAAGAGAAAAACATCATTGACATATTAGGGGCATCCTAAGACTCAAAACAAACAATTTAAACACTCTATGTTTTAGGTGTTACATTTTTCTGAATTTTCTTTTCTAAACTAAGCACACGAAAACATAAACGGAATACG
The DNA here is from genome assembly GCA_963682095.1 of Potentilla sterilis. Taxonomy (NCBI): domain Eukaryota; kingdom Viridiplantae; phylum Streptophyta; class Magnoliopsida; order Rosales; family Rosaceae; genus Potentilla; species Potentilla sterilis. Next base: position 11,047,725 of record OY821764.1, read on the forward strand.
TTATCCCACCCCACACTTAGAAAATTACATTGTGCTAAATGTAAGCACAAGTTTATAACAACGAATTCCTTAAGCATGCAATTGTCTAACATATACCAACATATCATCACAAATCAAAGGAAAAGAGAAGGGTTAAGAAATTTCAAACTCTCGGTGATTGCTCCTTTGTTTTTCTTTGATCGAATTGGGTTGCCTCCCAAGTAGCGCTTTGTATTTATAGTCCATTGCTTAGACTTTTCACCATTGTATCTTGCATGTGTTCATTGTGAGCTAAAATAGCTCAAATCGGCACAAAGTAGCTCAATGAGATGCTCGTTGCACCATGTGCGTGTCTCGGCTTTAAAGTGGGGTGTGCCGGCATGTGTTTGCGTGGAGGGCAGGGAATATGGGCTGCCTCTCGGCAGCAGTAAGGTTGGTCGGCTGTACTTGTATAGGGACATCGTCGACATACACTTCATCAATATTATGCTCGGTGAATGCTTCGAAGTATGGCTTGAGTCGATGGCCGTTAACTTTGAAAGTGTTTCCCGTAGCCTTGTTACGAATCTCGATGGCCCCATGAGAAAACACTTGAGTGATAATGAATGGTCCTAACCATCGAGAGCGTAACTTTCCCGGAAAAAGTTTGAGTCGTGAATGATACAAGAGAACTTTTTGACCAACTTCAAATTTCTTCCATCGAAGCATCTTATCATGATAAGCTCGAGTCTTCTCCTTATAAATCCATGCGGCATCATAGGCTTCATTGCGTATTTCTTCAAGTTCATTGAGTTGAAGCTTCCTATGAAGGCCGGCATCATCGATGTCCATGTTGAATGCTTTAACCGCCCACCATGCTTTGTGCTCTAACTCAACCGGTAAGTGACATGCTTTGCCATAAACTAACCGAAAAGGTGACATACCTATCGGTGTCTTGTATGCAGGGCTATAAGCCCACAAAGCATCATCGAGACGATCACTCCAATCCTTCCTTGAAGGTCCAACCGATTTCTCTAATACTTGCTTGATCTCTCGATTGCTCACTTCCGCCATTCCACTTGTTTGGGGATGATAAGGTGTAGATACCTTGTGTGTGACCCCATATTTCTTTAATAAGGCCTCAATGGTACGGTTACAAAAATGAGATCCTCCATCGCTAATCAAGACTCTTGGAACTCCAAAATGTGAGAATATGTTAGTCTTGAGAAACTTGGCCACCACGTTTGAATCATTGGTGCGTGTGGCCTTGGCTTCAATCCACTTTGAAACATAATCAACCACTAGCAATATGTAAAGAAAGCCTTTGCTGGAAGGAAACGGCCCCATGAAATCAATTCCCCATAAGTCGAAAATTTCTACTTCAATGATAGGTTGTTTAGGATTTAAATTGGTTAGTAATCTAAGGTGAGGGCATGAAAATCGATACTTGGTGTTGTCTTTGAACATAATCTAGGTATTAGGTTTAATCTGCTAGAGTAATTACAAACTAGATGGACCTGACGGACTCTATGATTTGTGTTATTCACTAAGGGCTATTAATCTTAGAACTTGCATGCTAAATAAGATGATTGACAACCTTACTTGTTTACATGTTTTCGATTTAAGACTCTTGTGCGATGTATGTTAAGTCTTAACCGGATTAGCATAAAAATCTTTAGGGCTAGAACGGAAGTTTGTCCTAAAAGAACTTGAGGAGTCTAGTAACTAGGTACAGAGCGGAAGCTCTAGTTACGGTCGAAACTAATTTGAATTTTGAACATGCTAAATACTTGTCTCTTACTTTCTTGCATATGAATCTATGTTTTAAAGAGTCTTTTGTGTGAACTGTTTTGTGTGAGAGATGATGATCACCTGTATATATTAGCTTAGGTTTAATTTTCGTATCTTAGTGTTAGTGGCAGCTTTGCTGCCGAACCATATTTTCCCCCATATGTGACGTTTATGTGTATATATATGTATATTTTGGTTTAACAATTTCATATCTCAGGTACCCTTAATCCCCGGCTTAGAACGATCCCTACTTGCTTATACTACTAACGATCTTTTGTAGGGTTATTATTGTGTGCGAGCCTAGGCTCCCATCACCTTGGTGTGGTTGGTAGGGCTGCCGTGGCACAAATGGTGCCCTAGGTTGAAAGGGTGTGGCAGCCCCTTGATTTGGCTGCATTGGTGTTCTAAGTACATTGTCATTGTTCGCCCACCGAAAGTTCGGATGATCATTGAACCTCGGATTAAAGTTCCCGTACCTTTGGCCTCCTTGGAAACCAATAGCATTGCACTCCTCTACTCCCTCACTTGATCCAAATTGAGGGCATTGTTCGGTCACATGGCCCTCGGTGCAAATGCCGCACACAATGGCACGCTTCTTCATCATATTACTCACCAAGTCGGCAAGCTTATCAACTTTCTCCTCCAATTTTGAGCTTGAAGACGTCTCATGCACTTTTTCATTCCTCGACACATTACTTCGTGCCATACCAAATTGTTGGTTGTTCAATGAACAAACTTCCAACAAACTTCTTGCCGCTCCGGCATTCAATTCTAAGAAACTTCCTCCCACGGCCGAATCAAGAAACTCTCTCTCCATAACACGCAATCCCTTATAGAAATATTGCAACAAGAGTCCATCGCTAATGCCATGCGACGGACACAAAGAAACTAGGGACTTGAACCTCTTATAATAATCAAAGAAAGTCTCATCTCCGGCTTGCTTCACACTTGTTATTTGTTTCCTCAGATCCGTTATACGTGAAGCGGCAAAATACTTGAGCAAAAACTCATCCATCATTGAATTCCATGAAACAATGCGACCACTAGGCACCTCAAACAACCACTCCTTCGCTTGATCTTCCAATGAGAACGGAAAAGCCTTCATCTTGAAGTGTTGCAAATCGGTTCCTCTCGGACACATAGACTCCGTGGTGAAATTAAACCATTGTAGATGCTTGTTGGGGTCCTCACTTGGCATTCCATAAAAAGACTTCAACTTGTGGAGGAATACACTCCTCAATTCAATCTCTCCGGTCTTGTCCGCCTCCAAAGGAGGGTAAGTGATATTCGAAGGTACAGCTCCTCCTCCTCCTGCGACATGACCATTATGTGCTCTGATCGAAGTCATAATGTCTTCCTCTTCTACTGATGGAGAGCTCGACAAAGATGTGGCTGAGCTAGGTGGTGAAGATGGTTCGGATGGCTCGGATGGTGGTAACGGCACAAACAATGTGATAGCGAGCTCTTGATTCAAACTTTGCAAACGGCCTTGATGATCTCGTGTCCAAATATTATTGTGTGCGAGCCTAGGCTCCCATCAATTTTTGGCGTCGTTGCCGGGGATTATAAAAGCTTGTTTTATGTTATTGTTGTGTATATAATGTTGCTGGAAATTTTTGTTGTGAATTTGTAAAGTTGTAATTTTAATTTTATTTTGGGATTTTGTAAAGTAGAAATATGCTTCGGCATGTAGAGTTTAAATTTCGGAAGTTGCATGATATATATTGATGTATGTTGGTAATAACTTAGTTTAATTTCTAGGGAGTTGATAGTGTTGTGTATGTTTGAGTTTATTGTAGTTTCTAAAGTGTAACATGTAGGTGAAGCCACTTTTGTTGATCATAACCAAAACCCTTCATGTGAATGGTGCTATGTCGGAGACCGTTTCTATGTAGATTGGAAAACGCGGGATACTTCCCCCCCACGCATATAAGCGTCTCTTCGGTAATAGTATTACTTCTATGAGGTTGAGGGCGGTTTTAATCAACACTTGCAGACTGCTAGGGATCCGTGTTTGTTTTACAAAGTATGGGGAAATTATTATCATAGATATGGTTCTCAGGTTTGTTTAACTGGATCTCAAGGCCCACAGACTTATGTTCATTCTCGGTGAGTGAGTCGATAGGGGGTTCTCCCTCCGTGGTGTCCAACAACGAGTCCTGCCTAGTTCCTGTAGGGGGTTCGCCCTCCGTGGTTTTAATGACCTTTGAAACGTAAAATCCGCACGACCTAGTCGACAGCTTGTGCCGAAGCATCACCTCACTTTAGATGCTAGAACTTAACTTGACATATGTGGCCTATTTTCTCCGAAGATAAAACATGTTGTGTGGTTCAAACTCTTGAGGTATATCGGGTAAAGCATGATACTACCGGGGGCTGTATCAGTCCATTGCATCGTTATCTCCTCTGCTCCACGTACTTCGAGAGTTAGAACAAATTTTAAAAGAAATTAGACTTAGCGATTACATGATCATGGACGTTTTGAATTTTGCTCTCTTATCGCCGAACCATACTTGTGCTTTGCCGAAATTTATGTGCCTTTGCAGAATGTGATTTTGTGTATCATTGTTTGAAATATGTTATGTAATTGCAAATGCCGTGGCTTGTAATGATGTATATTCTTGCTTTCTATTTCTCTACGAGGTTCTAACTTGTTTAAATGTTGCAAATTTCAGAAATAATGCATGTCCGAATCTAATATTTGGACAAGAGATCTTCAAGGCCGTTTGCAACGTTTAGATCAAGAACTCGCTATTGCTCGTTTTGTGCCATTACCGCCATCGTCACCAACCAGTTCATCAGTTTCATCATCATTGCCGTCATCACCATCAGTACCGTCGGTTTCTGACAGTCTGCCGAGTTCCCCTTCAGTTGTTTCGTCATCGTGTGATCTTGAGAATCCAGAATTTATAGCCTTTGCCGAATTAGAGGAAGAAGAAGAGATAATGGCCTCAATCCGATCACAGAATGGTCATGTTGCTGGAGCTGGAGTTGCTCCTTCGAATATCACTTATCCTCCCTTAGAAGCTGACAAGACGAGAGAGATTGAATTGAGGAGTGGATTCCTCCATAAGCTGAAATCGTTTTATGGGATGCCGAGTGAGGATCCTAACAAGCATCTACAGTGGTTTAACTTCACCACGGAGTCCATGTGTCCAAGAGGGACCGATTTGCAACACTTCAAAATGAAGGCTTTTCCGTTTTCTTTAGAAGATCAAGCGAAGGAGTGGTTGTTTGAGGTGCCTAGTGGTCGCATCGTTTCGTGGAGTACTATGATGGATGAGTTTTTGCTCAAGTACTTTCCTGCTTCACGTATCACTGATCTGAGGAAGCAAATTACTAGTGTGAAGCAAGCCGGAGATGAGACTTTCTTCGACTACTACAAGAGGTTCAAGTCCCTAGTTTCTTTGTGTCCATCGCATGGCATTAGCGATGGGCTCTTGTTGCAATATTTCTATGAGGGATTGCGCGTCATGGAGAGAGAGTTTCTTGACTCGGCCGCGGGAGGTAGTTTTTTGGAGTTGAATGCCGGTGCGGCAAGAAGTTTGTTGGAAGTTCGTGCTTTGAACAACCAACAATTTGGCATGGCACGAGGCAATGTGCAAAGGAATGAGAAAGTGCATGAGACGTCTTCGAGCTCAAAGTTAGAGGATAAAGTGGACAAGCTTACTGACTTGGTGAGTAATTCGAAGAAGCGTGCCATGGAATGTGGAATATGCACCGAGGGGCATGACACCGAACAATGTCCTCAATTTGGAGTTAATGAGGGAGTAGAGGAGTGTAATGCTATTGGCTTTCAAGGAGGCCAACGTTTTGGAAATTTCAATCCGAGGTTCAATGATCATCCTAACTTTCGATGGGCGAATAATGATAATGTGCTTAGGGCACCTATGCAACCGAGAGAGGGAGGAGCACCGTTTGTACCGAGAGCACCATTTGTGCCTCGGCAGCAATTTCAGTCGAACCAAGGGAATTTTGGGGCATTGCCGAACCAAACTCAAGGAGGGCCGAGCCAAGGCCAAGCCGCACCGAGCAATCCCAACTACGATGCTTTGCTTCAATCATTGTCAAGTGCTACTCAAGCATTACTCGCGGGGCAACAAAATCATCAAAAGGACATTGGTGAGCTCAAGACTCAAATGGGTCAAGTTGTAGATTTCATGGGAAGATTTAATGAGCAAGGGAAGTTGCCAAGCAATACGATTCCCAATCCGAGGAACGAGCAAGCCAAAGTGATTCAAACTCGTAGTGGAAGAGAGTTGTTTCCTCCAACAAGTCCAAAGAAGAAGCGAGTAACTTTTGAGGTTATTAAGGATGAAGAGATGGCGGCCGGACCTGCAATTGCCGGCAGCCATGTTGATGAGAACCATGATGATGCAGCCGGCAAGAAGGATGCTGCCGAGAGTCATCATGCAGCCGGCAGGGCTGCTGCCGAGAACAGTGCTGCCGAGCAAGGTAGAGGGGCCGGCAACAACCATGTGACGAATAAGGGGCTGCGCAACGAACTTGAGTATGATCCCACAACATGAAAGAATGAGTTAGTGCCGAACCAAGCAAGCAAGGGAGGGGTGCCGACATCAAGCATTCCATTCCCTTCTCGCTTTGCTAGAACGAAGAAGGATAAATCCGATGAGGAGGTGTTGGAGATTTTCCGGAAAGTGCAAGTCAACATCCCTTTGTTGGAGTGCATTAAGCAAGTACCGAAGTATGCTAAGTTTTTGAAGGAGCTTTGCACGGCTAGAAGGCATATGAGGGAGACTCGTGTGGTGACTATGAGCGAGACGGTATCGGCCGTTATTCAAAGGAAGTTGCCACCAAAGATGAAGGATCCGGGAAGCTTCAATGTGCCTTGTGTGATAGGCAACACTCGTTTTGAGGATGTGATGTTGGATTTGGGAGCATCGATCAATGTCATGCCACTCAATGTGTATCAAACGTTGAGTATAGGGCCTCTCAAGAAGGACAATGTCATCATTCAACTTGCGGATCGCTCAAGTAAGTATCCGGAGGGTTATGTGGAGGATGTGTTGGTGCAAGTCAACCAATTGATTTTCCCTGCCGATTTCTATGTGGTTGAGATGGAGGATTCGCCGGTCAATAACACTCAATTGCTACTAGGGAGACCATTTATGAGGACCGCGCGCACAAAGATAGATGTGGCTGAGGGCAACCTAACTATGGAGTTTGATGGTGAGGTGATTAAGTTCAATGTGTTTGATGCCATGAAGTTCCCTAATGTTGATTTGAAGGAGGGTTGTGCCATTGATGTTTTGGAGGAGATCGAGCAAATTATGTCGACCTCGCTCGACGCATAGCAATTAGCGATTGAGCAAGGGGTCGGATTTGACAAGAGGGGAGAACGAGTTAAAGAGGAGGCCGAGCCAAGCATTGCCGAGCAAGGAGATGCCGAGCCTTACACTATATTGCCGAACATCCAAAGTGTGGTTGCCGAACTCGACGCCACTCCATTATATCCAAGGAACTCGTTCTTGTCAATTCCAAGTGCCACAACAAAATTTCGACCAAATGTGGAAGAGGCCCCAAAGTTAGAACTTAAAGAACTCCCTAGTCACTTAAAGTATGTTTATCTTGGAGAAGAAGACACACTACCGGTAATTGTGTCTTCAATGCTTAGTGAGAAGCAAGAGGTTGATTTGGTAAGAGTGCTTAAGAAGTACAAGACCGCCATAGGTTGGACCTTAGCGGATATCAAGGGAATAAGCCCTACTACTTGTGTTCATCGCATCTTATTAGAAGAAGGAGCTAAGCCGACAAAAGAAGCTCAACGTCGACTTCACCCTCCCATGATGAAAGTTGTGAAAGATGAAATTATCAAGTTGCTTGATTGTGGGGTGATCTACCCAATTTCGGATAGTAAGTGGATATCTCCTGTGCAAGTAGTGCCTAAGAAGAGTGGTGTAACGGTTGTCAAGAATGAGAAGAATGAGCTTGTGCCACAAACACTTGTAACCGGTCATCGGATGTGCATCGACTATAGGAAGCTCAACGCTACAACGAGGAAGGATCACATGCCTTCCGTTTATGGATCAAATGCTAGAGAGGTTAGCCGGCCATTCTTTCTATTGTTTTCTTGATGGATATAGTGGCTACAATCAAATTATGATACACCCGGATGACAACAGAAGACCACTTTTACTTGTCCATTTGGCACGTTTGCTTATCGACGAATGCCATTTAGACTATGCAACGCACCCGGCACTTTTCAAAGATGTATGTATGCTATCTTCTCGGATTTTATTGAAGACATTACCGAAGTGTTTATGGATGATTTTAGTGTGTATGGAGGCACCTTCGATGCATGTTTGGGGAACTTGGAGAAGATACTCGAGAGGTGTGTAGAGAAAAATCTTGTGCTCAATTGGGAGAAGTGTCACTTCATGGTCACGCCAGGCATTGTTCTAGGGCACATTATTTCGGCAAGAGGCTTAGAAGTTGACAAAGCCAATGTGGAGCTAATACAAGCATTGCTGAGCCCTAGGTGTGTGAAGGATGTGAGAAGTTTTCTTGGCCATGCGGGGTTCTATCGACGATTTATCAATGACTTCTCTTCAATTGCCAAGCCATTGAGCAACTTGTTACAAAATGAGGTGACGTTTGAGTGGTCGGAGGCATGTGAGATTGCCTTTTGCCGATTGAAGGAATTATTGTGTACGACGCCGGTTTTGGTGTCCCCTAATTGGGACGAGCCATTTGAGTTGATGTGTGATGCTAGTGATTATGCACTTGGAGCGGTACTTGGACAAAGAATTGAGAAGAAGCCATGCGCCATTTACTATGCTTCAAGGACTCTCAATGATGCTCAACTCAACTACACAACAACGGAGAAGGAACTCTTAGCGGTAATTTTTGCTTTGGAAAAGTTTCGATCATATCTTTTGAATTCCAAAGTTATTGTTTATAGTGATCATGCCGCTTTGAGATATCTTATGACAAAGAAGGATGCTAAGCCGAGACTCATTCGATGGATTCTTTTGCTTCAAGAGTTCGATATTGAGATTAAAGACAAGAAAGGAGTAGAGAATGTTGTAGCCGATCATTTGAGTAGACTTGTGAAGGAAGAGGATCGGCTGCCCCTATGTGAAACCTTTCCGGATGAGCAACTTTTTCGACTTGAAGTACATGAGCCTTGGTATGCCGACATTGCAAATTTTCTTGCTACAAACCGATTTCCCAAAGAGATGCCGAGCCACCAACAAAAGAGAATAAGGAAGCAAGCTCGCCACTTCTTGTGGGATGATCCGTACTTATGGAAGCAATGTGGTGATCAAGTTATTCGAAGATGTGTGCCGGAGAATGAGCATCGTTCCATCCTTGTTTTTTGTCATAGTGAAGCTTGTGGTGGGCACTTTGGACTAAGGAAAACAGCATTGAAGGTACTTACTTGTGGTTTCTTTTGGCCTACGATTTTCAAAGATGCATTCATGTTTTGCAAAGCATGTGATAGATGCCAAAGAATGGGGAACATTGGAGCTAGAGATCAAATGCCGCTCACGCCTATCATTGAGGTAGAAATTTTTGATTTATGGGGTATTGACTTCATGGGACCGTTTCCTTCAAGTAAGGGTTTTCTCTACATATTGCTTGCGGTTGATTATGTGTCAAAGTGGATCGAAGCAAGGGCTACACGCACCAATGATACCAAGGTGGTAGCCGAGTTTCTCAAGACCAACATCTTTTCACGTTTTGGAGTTCCAAGAGTCTTGATTAGCGATGGAGGATCCCATTTTTGTAACCGCACCATTGAAGCCTTATTAAGGAAGTATGGAGTCACACATAAGGTATCTACACCTTATCACCCCCAAACAAGTGGTACGGCCGAGGTAAGTAATCGAGAGATCAAACATATTTTGGAGAAATCGGTTGGACCTTCAAGGAAGGATTGGAGTGATCGTCTCGATGATGCTTTGTGAGCTTATAGGACTGCATACAAGACACTGATAGGCATGTCCCATTTTCGGTTAGTTTATAGCAAAGCATGTCACTTACCGGTTGAGCTAGAGCACAAGGCATGGTGGGCGATCAAAGCATTCAACATGAACATTGATGATGCCGGTCTTCATAGAAAGCTTCAACTCAATGAACTTGATGAAATCCGCAATGAAGCTTATGATGCCGCATGGATCTACAAGGAAAAGACTCGTGCTTACCATGACAAAATGTTACGAGGAAAGAAATTCGAGGTGGGCCAAAAAGTTCTCTTATTCAACGCAAGACTTCGACTCTTTCTGGGTAAGCTACGCTCACGTTGGGTTGGTCCTTACATCATCACTCAAGTTTTTCCTCATGGCGCAATAGAAATTTCAAACCCCACATCGGGAAATATTTTCAAAGTCAATGGCCATCGTCCCAAGCCGTATTATGATTCTTTCTCTAAACACATCATTGAGGAGTGCCTTATTGACAATGCACCACTATCGGCACATCAAGAGGCTGCTGCCGGACCTGAAATTGCCGGCAGCCCAAGCATGGAAATACCGGCCACAAACCTTGCTGCCGAGCAGCAGTGCCCAACTCCAGCCGCACCACCACCTCCTGCCGGACCTGCCATTGCCGGCAGGGTTGACATGCTCACACAGGAAGTCGGACACCATGCAGCAGTGTCACAGGATACGCCGGATACGCTTGCAGCAGTACCGGACACAGTTGATAGGAGCACAATGTGCGACGATATTATATGCTTATGCCCTCATTTATACTTTGTTTAACCCTTATTTGTCTAAGATAGAGTCATAATTTAGTTTAGTGTCATTTTGGTAGAGTTTTTATCAAATGTGCTTTAGAATCCGAAAAATGACTAAGTTTGAGAAATCTGGAAAATAGTGCAAAATGTGTCTTTTTCGTGATTTTGAGATGAGCAAAAGTGCGATCTATCCTTGTCCAAATTCTATGAAATTTTGTGTGCTTAATATTTATATGTTGAGGAATGTTGTGTTAAAATTTCAGGTCAATCGGAGTTAGGGAAGCCACCCAAAAGTTGGCTGCAAAACGGCAGTCCGAGCATTCCAATCCAGGGGCTTCCAGGATTTTCCTGGGACTTTGATTCAACTTCGAAAAATCATTCCCGACGACTCACAAGGAATTTGATCGAGATATTTTATGGGGAGATGGATATATGTGTCTAGTTTTTCTGAGATTTGGAATCGCATCAATCGGAGCTCCACAGAGGGAGATATGCCGGATTTACTGGAGCAAGGTCATTCTAGCCGAGTTGCTGCCGGTCTTGTGTTCTTGCGGGTTTGGGGCATTTTTCCATGGACCAAGCTCACCAAATGGAGTTGTCAAGCCTACAAAAGAAGTTCATGAAGATATGCAGCCCAATCCAAGGAAGAAAATCAGAAAAAGAAGTCTCCTAGAAGAACCAAGAAAGGAAGGAACCAAAACCTTGTTGCACAGGGATTGCCTTAACCGATTTGGACTAGGTTTTCTACCTAGGGTTTCTGCCGAATTTGCCTCTATATATAGCCATGTTTTCCTACAGAAAAATCATCTCATCTCAAGCTTAAACACAAGGCCTAAACTCTACCAAAATTCCCCAAAGATCCTAGACAAAAACCTAAACCGAAAATCACCTTCACCTCACCTCAACCAAGTTTCTGCTCTTGCCGAACCTTGGATTTTCTACCTCCATAACCTACTGCCGACGTGACTCACTGCTGTGCAGCCTCACCCCAGCCTCCACACATCGCCGGATCCACACGACTTGAAGCTCTCAAGGTGTCTCAAAGTGTGATCCACTCCCTTCTTTGGTTTTAGTAATTTTTGTCTAGTTATGTTTAGTTTTGTCTATGAAACATTCATGTATGTTTGGTGTTGGTTTATATGTCTATGTATGAATCGATTTTGGTTTTATAAATTGTATGTTAAAGACTTGTTTGAATCGATGCTTAGATTTATGTTTAGGTTTCGACAAGAACAATGAATTTTGCATGCTAATTTGTAATATGTAACTTGTAAATTCATGTGTTAGATAATTAGGACAGTGGTATAGATGCATGTTTTAGGTTCAAAATTGGTTAGTATCTAAGGATTGTGCATGAAAATCGGTACTTAGTGTTGTCTTGAACATTGATCTAGCTGCTAGGTTTAATCTGCTAGGGTAATTACAAACTAGATGGACCTGACGGACTCTATGATTTGTGTTGCTCACTTAGGGTTTAATACCTTAGATACTTGCATGTTTAAAATAAGAAGATTGACGACCTTACTTGTTTTGCGTGTCTCCAATTTAGACCATTGCGCACAATTGTTAAGTCTCAAAAGGATTAACATAACTTTAGGGCCCATAACCAAAAGTTCGGTCTTAAAACTTGAGAGGTCTTACAACTAAGTTGTAGTTGGAACTAATTTTGAATTTAAGCATGTTGATACTTGTTCCTTACCTTCTTACATATTAGTCTACATGTTAAAGAGTCTTTTGTGCTAAATGTTTTGTGAGAGATGATGATCACTTGTAAATATTAGACCTAGGATTTATTTTCTGTTTTGTTGCCGTGTGTCGTCTAGGGCAGCCTAGTGCTACCGATCCTATCTCAATCCCTTTTGATTTCATGTGAATATGTATATATGTATATAAGTGTGACAATTGTGTGCATATGTATTTGTGAATATTTGTGTTAACATTCTCATGTTTCAGGTACCCTTAATCCCCGGCTAGAACGATCCCTACTTATTCTATACTACTAACGATTGTAGGGTTATTATTGCTTGATGCTCGCTTCGGTGACTCATCAATTTTTAGCGCCGTTGCCGGGGATTATAAAAGCTTGTTTTATTTGAATGTTAACTTTGTATATTTGTGCAAATTTCGTATAGCTTTATTCTCGGTTTTGTATAAATCTTCTCTAACTTTGCTAATTCATGTATGTATTGTAGAAAATTTTCGATGCTAACTCTAATTTGTAACTTGATTCTAACTTGTAATTGTTTCTAACCATTACTAACTTTAACATATTAACTCTGATTTCCTAACTCATTCTTTTCTAACTCAACTTTTTCTTCTTATTTTTATTTTTGGTTTTGTTCATTTTGAAGTGTCTTGTGCGTGTGCAGATTGAATTGAAAAGACAGTGTGCAGGAAATACCAAGTTCTGCCCAAAGCAGAATTTCGGTAGTGTTGTGTGTCAATTTTGAATGGCTGCCGTTTTCAGATCACAAAACTTGGGAAAGTGAGCCATATGCCGTTGGAAAGGTCTCTGAGTCTACTTTCTGTAGGATTTTACAGAAGTGGATTTGGAGTATCGAGTCATTCCCCGTTTCAATTTGAGTGAAGCAAGGTCAATCTGGCAGAACAGAGAACTGGGCAGATCATTCGGTCCGATACAAGGCCAAAGAAAGAGTACCTCTGCTGGTCCGATTGGGACAAACTTTATACCATTGAAAAGCTCTGTGTGTGCACTACAACTTTGATTTAGAACACGTTTGCATTCGGACAATGGAGCACACCCATAATCAGGCCTCAAGTGAAGCAGACACATCTGCCGAAGACCCTGCCCCTGCCTCTGTCCTGCAGCCAACCCTGCATGCCGAGGCCAGCATACACCTAAACCATCCTGCCAAGCACATTGCCCCTGCTCATGCCATAGCCAAGTTGCAGCCTCACGCTGCCAAATACCCTGCGTGCAAGCTGCTGCTCCTGCTGCCCCTGCATGCTGCTCCTGCCCCTGCCGAAATCTGCTGCACCCAAGTTACTGAGGACACACCATTAAAGGCGAAGCAGTTTTCGGTGCCTTGTGTTATCAATTTCGTGTAAGCCTTGGTCCAGCAGGTCAAGGAAGACACACCATTGAAGGCGAACCAACTCAAGAAGAATCCATGGGACATGGTCAAATTGGAGAGAAAAAGTGAGGAAACTCAAACACCAAACTGTACCCTAAACAGAGTTCCGGCAGTGCAGCTCTTCTACTTTGGATGGCTGTCATTTTTAGTTCACAATACCTGAGAAGGCGTGTGATATATGCAAAGAAAGATCTGTGAGTCTACTTTCTATAGGATTTTACAGAAGTGGATTCGGAGTAGTATGCTGTTCTCAGCTTCAGTTTGATTGCAGCAAGGTCAGTCCAGCAAAGCAGGAAGCTGTGCAGACAGGTCCGATAAAAGGCAAAATATGGAGTACTTTTGTTGATCGGATTGAGGCAAACTTTACATCTCTGGAAATCTCTGTGTGTCTGCTATAATATTGATTTTGAGCACTTTTGCATTTGATCATTGGAACATACTCAAATTTGGGCGATAAGAGGTAAAGGTCCAGGTGTTATGTTGCTCATCAAAGAATTTATGCTTGCATTATTGGGCCGAGAGAAGCTTGCCTGCCGAGAACCTGCTACTGCCGAGAGGGGCGGGTGCCCCAACTGCCAAGCAATGCACATGATGAACGGACAAACACGCGGTGACAAGTCTAAGCAATGGACTATAAACACAAAGCGCTACTTGGGAGGCAACCCAAGTCGATCAAAGAAAAGTGAAGGAGCCATCACCGAGAGTTTGCAATTTCTAACCCTTTTCTCTTTCTTTGATTTGTGATGATATGTTGGAATATGTTGGTCTATTGCATGCTTAGGAAATTCTTTGATATTGTTTTGTGCTTACATTGAGGGCAATGTAATATTCTAAGTGTGGGGTGGGATAACGTATTCCGTTTATGTTTTCGTGTGCTTAGTGTAGAAAAGAAAATTCAGAAAAATGTTCCACAAAAATAGAGTGTTTAAATTGTTTGTTTCGAGTCTTAGGATGCCCCTAATATGTCAATGATGTTTTTCTCCTCTTTGCATACATAGATGATGGTTGTGCATACAATTAAAATTGTGAGTTTCATGAATTATGTGCATTGGTAGGAGCATGTAGGACTTGTTGATTAATGAAGCATGCATGTTTTAGCTAGTTTGTTTCCATGATAACCTATGTGAGCTTTAGAGCCAAATTTCTTTCTTCTTGAGTGATATAAAAATAAAAATTCGATAGATTCGTAGGAAGCATGAAACCTCATAATTCTTTGATTATTCGATGACTATATGCAATAGCTTTTCATGGACTCTAGAAGTGCTAGAACTCGCTCTTGTGATTTTTGAAACTTGATAGTCATGAAAATTGCCTTGATTTTGAAAAGGATTGAAAACGTTATGTTAGGATTACCACCATTGCCAAATAAAGCATGTGCCCTATTTGTGCCCGTCGTGGGACTCCTTAGAAAACCCCTTTTGAGCCTACATTGAGCCTTTTCTTTCATCACCCTTACTAAAATTCCTATGCTTAGAATAGTTATATCTTGACCCTTGTCCTCGCGAGACTTGGCAAAAGTTTAAAATCGATTTGGGGGTTTGATGTAGAGTGAAGTCATGAAACAAGTGTGGGGTGGACTTAGCCAGAAATTGTGTGAAAAATGTATATGCCGTGCCTAGCAAATGTGAAAAATATGTAAACGGACAGAAAACAAAAGAAAAGAGAAAAATGTTAGTCCGAAAGAAAAAAAAAAAGAAAAGAAGTTTAGGCACGGTTTTGATTGAAAAATTTGCTAAGTCCTATCCTTGAATAAATGTTGTGAGCTTGGAGTTTCGTTCATATTGGAAGGTCTAGCATTGTGAAATTTTGACCTTTGTCCATGTTTATGATGTTTTGGGAAGTAAAGAATGAAGGAAGGGTCCAACAAGATAACATTTGACCCTTGGAGTGAAGCCATAAGGAGGATCAAGAATTGCCAAGTCTTGGTGACATTTTTAAAGCACCACTTATCCTAAATTTCCTTCCCTATAGCCGAGCCCCATATTTATTCCCCTATAACGTTTTCATGATTCTTAAGATGGCATACTTTGATTTGTGGAGATTTTCTCAAGAGTTGAGCATATGATTTTGGTCCATTCGTGCATATAGTTATCATATGAGTTTTTTCCTTAAAAATTTATTCACAAAGTGCTTTCGTTTCATGACATATGCAAGTTACTCTTTGTAATTCATTATCTTTCGCTTGCATATACTTATGAGTGAATACCATGCTTCGAGAGAAAAGAAGAGAGTATGCTTAGTGAGGAGGATTGAATTAGCTTAACATGTCTACATGCTTACTTTTGTTCTTATATGTTCTTATTGATGTTACATGTTCATGAAGCTTGGAATTTTCGTGCTTAGCATTCTCATGCATTAACTTGAAAGCTATGTGTATATATGAGCCTGAGACAAATTGTTAGGGGTAATAGTAGTTTAGAGTCTTAGTTTTATTTAGTTTGCTAAGGGACTAGCAAAGGTTAAGTGTGGGGTAGTTGATAGGAGCACAATGTGCGACGATATTATATGCTTATGCCCTCATTTATACTTTGTTTAACCCTTATTTGTCTAAGATAGAGTCATAATTTAGTTTAGTGTCATTTTGGTAGAGTTTTTATCAAATGTGCTTTAGAATCCGAAAAATGACTAAGTTTGAGAAATCTGGAAAATAGTGCAAAATGTGTCTTTTTCGTGATTTTGAGATGAGCAAAAGTGCGATCTATCCTTGTCCAAATTCTATGAAATTTTGTGTGCTTAATATTCATATGTTGAGGAATGTTGTGTTAAAATTTCAGGTCAATCGGAGTTAGGGAAGCCACCCAAAAGTTGGCTGCAAAACGGCAGTCCGAGCATTCCAATCCAGGGGCTTCCAGGATTTTCCTGGGACTTTGATTCAACTTCGAAAAATCATTCCCGACGACTCACAAGGAATTTGATCGAGATATTTTATGGGGAGATGGCTATATGTGTCTAGTTTTTCTGAGATTTGGAATCGCATCAATCGGAGCTCCACAGAGGGAGATATGCCGGATTTACTGGAGCAAGGTCATTCTAGCCGAGTTGCTGCCGGTCTTGTGTTCTTGCGGGTTTGGGGCATTTTTCCATGGACCAAGCTCACCAAATGGAGTTGTCAAGCCTACAAAAGAAGTTCATGAAGATATGCAGCCCAATCCAAGGAAGAAAATCAGAAAAAGAAGTCTCCTAGAAGAACCAAGAAAGGAAGGAACCAAAACCTTGTTGCACAGGGATTGCCTTAACCGATTTGGACTAGGTTTTCTACCTAGGGTTTCTGCCGAATTTGCCTCTATATATAGCCATGTTTTCCTACAGAAAAATCATCTCATCTCAAGCTTAAACACAAGGCCTAAACTCTACCAAAATTCCCCAAAGATCCTAGACAAAAACCTAAACCGAAAATCACCTTCACCTCACCTCAACCAAGTTTCTGCTCTTGCCGAACCTTGGATTTTCTACCTCCATAACCTACTGCCGACGTGACTCACTGCCGTGCAGCCTCACCCCAGCCTCCACACATCGCCGGATCCACACGACTTGAAGCTCTCAAGGTGTCTCAAAGTGTGATCCACTCCCTTCTTTGGTTTTAGTAATTTTTGTCTAGTTATGTTTAGTTTTGTCTATGAAACATTCATGTATGTTTGGTGTTGGTTTATATGTCTATGTATGAATCGATTTTGGTTTTATAAATTGTATGTTAAAGACTTGTTTGAATCGATGCTTAGATTTATGTTTAGGTTTCGACAAGAACAATGAATTTTGCATGCTAATTTGTAATATGTAACTTGTAAATTCATGTGTTAGATAATTAGGACAGTGGTATAGATGCATGTTTTAGGTTCAAAATTGGTTAGTATCTAAGGATTGTGCATGAAAATCGGTACTTAGTGTTGTCTTGAACATTGATCTAGCTGCTAGGTTTAATCTGCTAGGGTAATTACAAACTAGATGGACCTGACGGACTCTATGATTTGTGTTGCTCACTTAGGGTTTAATACCTTAGATACTTGCATGTTTAAAATAAGAAGATTGACGACCTTACTTGTTTTGCGTGTCTCCAATTTAGACCATTGCGCACAATTGTTAAGTCTCAAAAGGATTAACATAACTTTAGGGCCCATAACCAAAAGTTCGGTCTAAAACTTGAGAGGTCTTACAACTAAGTTGTAGTTGGAACTAATTTTGAATTTAAGCATGTTGATACTTGTTCCTTACCTTCTTACATATTAGTCTACATGTTAAAGAGTCTTTTGTGCTAAATGTTTTGTGAGAGATGATGATCACTTGTAACTATTAGACCTAGGATTTATTTTCTGTTTTGTTGCCGTGTGTCGTCTAGGGCAGCCTAGTGCTACCGATCCTATCTCAATCCCCCTTGATTTCATGTGAATATGTATATATGTATATAAGTGTGACAATTGTGTGCATATGTATTTGTGAATATTTGTGTTAACATTCTCATGTTTCAGGTACCCTTAATCCCCGGCTAGAACGATCCCTACTTATTCTATACTACTAACGATTGTAGGGTTATTATTGCTTGATGCTCGCTTCGGTGACTCATCAACGGTGCATACATCGGACACGCCGACTGCAACACAATCGGATACAGGATGCAATGATCTTCTTGTTGCCCTTCTTCACGCCGATTTGAGTTACTTTGGAGCGAGATGAACACATGCAACACATGGTGAGAAGTCTAGGCTACGGACTATAAACCTTAAGCGCTACTTGGGAGGCAACCCAATTCGATCAAAGAAAAGTGAAGGAGCCATCACCGAGAGTTTGAAATTTCTTAACCCTTCTCTTTTTCTTTGATTTGTGATGATATGTTGGTTTATGTTAGACTATTGCATGCTTAGGAATTTCATTGATATAGAGTTGTGCTTACATTGAGGGCAATGTAAGTTTCTAAGTGTGGGGTGGGATAACGTATCCGTTTATGTTTTTTTTGTGTGCTTAGTTTAGAAAAAGAAAATTCAGAAAATTGTAATACAAAAAGAGAGTGTTTAATTTATTTCGAGTCTTAGGATGCCCCTAATATGTCAATGATGTTTTTCTCCTCTTTGCATACATAGATGATGGTTATGCATACAATTAAAATTGTGAGTTTCATGGATTATGTGCATTGGTAGGAGCATGTAGGACTTGTTAATTACGAAGCATGCATGTTTTAGCTAGTTTATTTCCTAAACAACCTATGTGAGCTTTAGAGCCAATTTGCTTTCTTCTTGAGTAAAAAAAAAAATAATAATAATAATAAAAATTCGATAGATTCGTAGGAAGCATGAAACCTCATAATTCTTTGCATATTCGATGACTATATGCCATTGCTTTCTAATGAACTCTAGTATGCTAGAACTTACTCTTGTTGGTTTTTGAAACGTTTATATCATAAAATACCTTGATTTTGAATATGATTGAATAAAGATCATTTAGGTTTACCACCATTGCCAAATAAAGCATGAGCCCTATAGGAGCCTGTCGTGGGACACCTTAGTAAACCCCTTTGAGCCTATGTTGAGCCTTTTCTTTCATCACCCTTAATCACTTTCCATGAACTTAGTATAGTTGTGCCTTTACCCTTAATCAAAGTATTGGCAAAGCTTGATTTTTGAAAGCGTTTTCGCGTGTGTGATGAAGAAGAATAAGTGTGGGGTAGACTTAGCCATGAATCTATATGAGAAGTGTATGTATGCCATGCCAAAAGAAAAAGAAAAGAGAAAAATGTGCTCGGACCAAAAAGAAAAAGGAAAAGAGAACCGAGAGCAAGTAAGAAAGAGGGTACGGCATAGGCATGAAAAAAAAGAAAAAAAATTTGTGCATGGCTATTGTCTAGATTATTGTTGTAATGATTTATGGGAAGAAAAGAATGAAGTATGGGTCCAACAAGATGAAATTTGACCCTCTCGGCAAGAAGACATAAGAAGATTTTGAGCTTTGCCAAAGGCCATGGTGACGTTTTTGAGCCTCCTTATCCAAATATCGAATACCTCTTAGCCTAGCCCCATTACAACCCTTTTATTGATCTTTTTCATGATTCTTAAGATGGTTAAAATTTGATTGTGGAGATTATCTCAAGAGTAAGCATATGGCTTTGGTTCATCGGTGCATATAGTTGTCATATGAGGTTTTTCCATCAAAATTCACAAAGTGCTTTCGTTTCTTTGATATATGCAAGTCACTCTTTGCAATTCATTATCTTTCGCTTGCATATACTTATGAGTGAATTACCATGCTTCGAGAGAAAAGAAGAGAGTATGCCTAGTGAGGAGGATTGGATTAGCTTAACATGTCTACATGCTTACTTTTGTTCTTCTATGTTTTTATTGATGTTACATCTTCATGAAGCTCGGAATTTTCGTGCGTAGCATTCTCATGCATTAACTTGAAAGCTATGTGTACATACGAGTCTGAGACAAATTGTTAGGGGCAATAGTTTGTTTAGAGTCTAGTTTAATTTAGTTTGCTAAGGGACTAGCAAATGATAAGTGTGGGGTAGTTGATAGGAGCACAATGTGCGACGATATTATATGCTTATGCCCTCGTTTATGCTTTGTTTAACCCTTATTTATCTAAGATTGAGTCTTAATATAGTTTAGTGTTAATTTGGTAGAGTTTGGTGAAAAATGGTTAAGAATCCGAAAAATGACTAAGTTTGAGAAATCTGGAAAATAATGCAAAATATGTCTTTTTCGTGATTTTGAGATGAGTGAAACTGTGATCTATCCTTGTCCTAATTCTATGAAATTTGGTGTGCTTAATATTCATATGTTGAGGAATGTCGTGTTAAAATTTCAGATCAATCGGAGTTTGGGAAGTCACCCAAAAGTCGGCTGCAAAACGGCAGTCCGAGCATTCCATTCCAGGGGCTTCCAGGATTTTCCTGGGACTTTGATCCAACTTCGAAAAATCATTCCCGACGATTCACAAGGAATTTGATCGAGATATTTTATGGAGAGATGGCCATATGTGTCTAGTTTATATGAGACTTAGAATCGCATCAATCGGAGCTCCGAGGATGGAGATATGCCTGAGTTACTACAGCAACATCAAATCTGCCGATTCCAGGAACCTACTGCCCCCTTTTTGTGTTTTCTGTTTTTGATGGACCAAATGGTGCACAAATGCATTTATGAAGATGGTTCAAGCTTAAAGAAGGGAAGAGGAAGTCACCTAGCCATGGCATTGAAGAAGAAAATGAAGAAAGAAGTTCTCCTAGTCAAACTAGGAGAAGCTGCCGAATAAGGCAGATTATGTGCAATGTGTGCTACCGGCAATTGGATGCATTCTCTGTGGATCAAAACTTATGCAATGAAGTCCAATGATTATTGAAAAAGTCCATGAAGATGTGAAGCCCAAGCCTTGAAGAAAAATTCAGAAAAAGAAAACCTAATTGAACTACGAAAGGAAGGTTTTAAATCCTTATCCCACTTGGTTTTCTGAATTCCTTTTGTAATAGGGCAGCCGGCAGCCCCTCTCCTCTATATATAACCCCACTTTGTCATTCTGAAAATCATCTCACCTCTTGCAAAACACTAGCCGAAACTCTGCCAAAAGTTCTACCAAAGTTCTAAACCGAAACCCTAAAACACAAGTCCACCGATTCCACCACCTTTCACTACCGATTCCATTCCCTACCTTAGCCACTGCCAAGCCTCATTCACCACACCAAGACGAAGCTCTCCAAGGTTTCTAAAGTGTGATCCATCCCTATGACTTGTATTTTTATTTTCGGTTTAGTCACATTTGTTGTTATAAAAATACTTTGTTTTCGTTTGGTATTGTATGATGAACATGAATTGCGATTTTTGTTTGAATTTATGTGATGAATTTTGCAATTTTAATTCATGGATTGTGTATGTTTGGATAATTAGGGCAGTGGTATTAGAAGCATGTTTAGGATTTAAATTGGTTAGTAATCTAAGGTGAGGGCATGAAAATCGATACTTGGTGTTGTCTTTGAACATAATCTAGGTATTAGGTTTAATCTGCTAGAGTAATTACAAACTAGATGGACCTGACGGACTCTATGATTTGTGTTATTCACTAAGGGCTATTAATCTTAGAACTTGCATGCTAAATAAGATGATTGACAACCTTACTTGTTTACATGTTTTCGATTTAAGACTCTTGTGCGATGTATGTTAAGTCTTAACCGGATTAGCATAAAAATCTTTAGGGCTAGAACGGAAGTTTGTCCTAAAAGAACTTGAGGAGTCTAGTAACTAGGTACAGAGCGGAAGCTCTAGTTACGGTCGAAACTAATTTGAATTTTGAACATGCTAAATACTTGTCTCTTACTTTCTTGCATATGAATCTATATTTTAAAGAGTCTTTTGTGTGAACTGTTTTGTGTGAGAGATGATGATCACCTGTATATATTAGCTTAGGTTTAATTTTCGTATCTTAGTGTTAGTGGCAGCTTTGCTGCCGAACCATATTTTCCCCCATATGTGACGTTTATGTGTATATATATGTATATTTTGGTTTAACAATTTCATATCTCAGGTACCCTTAATCCCCGGCTTAGAACGATCCCTACTTGCTTATACTACTAACGATCTTTTGTAGGGTTATTATTGTGTGCGAGCCTAGGCTCCCATCACCTTGGTGTGGTTGGTAGGGCTGCCGTGGCACAAATGGTGCCCTAGGTTGAAAGGGTGTGGCAGCCCCTTGATTTGGCTGCATTGGTGTTCTAAGTACATTGTCATTGTTCGCCCACCGAAAGTTCGGATGATCATTGAACCTCGGATTAAAGTTCCCGTACCTTTGGCCTCCTTGGAAACCAATAGCATTGCACTCCTCTACTCCCTCACTTGATCCAAATTGAGGGCATTGTTCGGTCACATGGCCCTCGGTGCAAATGCCGCACACAATGGCACGCTTCTTCATCATATTACTCACCAAGTCGGCAAGCTTATCAACTTTCTCCTCCAATTTTGAGCTTGAAGACGTCTCATGCACTTTTTCATTCCTCGGCACATTACTTCATGCCATACCAAATTGTTGGTTGTTCAATGAACGAACTTCCAACAAACTTCTTGCCGCTCCGGC
This sequence comes from Potentilla sterilis, assembly GCA_963682095.1. NCBI lineage: Eukaryota > Viridiplantae > Streptophyta > Magnoliopsida > Rosales > Rosaceae > Potentilla > Potentilla sterilis. The sequence goes on from OY821764.1 coordinate 11,070,321, forward strand.
ATTCAATTCCAAGAAACTTCCTCCCACGGCCGAATCAAGAAACTCTCTCTCCATAACACGCAATCCCTTATAGAAATATTGCAACAAGAGTCCATCGCTAATGCCATGCGACGGACACAAAGAAACTAGGGACTTGAACCTCTTATAATAATCAAAGAAAGTCTCATCTCCGGCTTGCTTCACACTTGTTATTTGTTTCCTCAGATCCGTTATACGTGAAGCGGCAAAATACTTGAGCAAAAACTCATCCATCATTGAATTCCATGAAACAATGCGACCACTAGGCACCTCAAACAACCACTCCTTCGCTTGATCTTCCAATGAGAACGGAAAAGCCTTCATCTTGAAGTGTTGCAAATCGGTTCTTCTCGGACACATAGACTCCGTGGTGAAATTAAGCCATTGTAGATGCTTGTTGGGATCCTCACTTGGCATTCCATAAAAAGACTTCAACTTGTGGAGGAATACACTCCTCAATTCAATCTCTCCAGTCTTGTCCGCCTCCAAAGGAGGGTAAGTGATATTCGAAGGTACAGCTCCTCCTCCTCCTGCGACATGACCATTATGTGCTCTGATCGAAGTCATAATCTCTTCCTCTTCTACTGATGGAGAGCTCGGCAAAGATGTGGCTGAGCTAGGTGGTGAAGATGGTTCGGATGGCTCGGATGGTGGTAACGGCACAAACAATGTGATAGCGAGCTCTTGATTCAAACTTTGCAAACGGCCTTGATGATCTCGTGTCCAAATATTAGATTCGGTCATGCACTTTTCTGAAATTTGCAACGTTTAAACAAGTTAGAACATCGTAAAGAAATAGAATGCAAGAATATACATCATTACAAGCCACGACATTGGCGATTACAAAACACGTTTCAAACAATGGTACACAAACAAGATCAGTAACAAGAACTATACAATCGGCAATAAAAATGTCCATGATCATGTAATCTCTATGTCTAATTTCTTTTAAAAATTTGTTCTAACTCTCGAAGTACGTGGAGCAGAGGAGATAACGGTGCAATGGACTGATACAGCCCCTGGTAGTATCATGCTTTACCCGATATACCTCAAGAGTTCGAACCACACAATTTGTTTTATCTTTCAAAGAAAATAGATCACATATGTCAAGTTATCTTCTAGCGTCTAAAGTGAGGTGATGCTTCGGCCCAAGCTATCGACTAGTTCGAGCGTGTTTTACTTTTCAAAGGCGGTGTTGTTAAGATTCATGGAGGGCGGACCCCCTACAGGAACCAGGCAGGACTCGTTGTTGGTCACCACGGGGAGCGAGAACTCCCTATCGACTCACTCACCGAGAATGAACATCAGTGTGGGCCTTGAGATCCAGTTAAACAAACCTGAGAACCATACCAATGAAACTAACTTGCCTCTTACTTTATAAAACAAACTCGGGTCACTAGCGGTCTACAAATGTTGATCAAAGCCGCCCTCAACCTCATAAAAATGGGTCTGCCAAGTTATCGCTCGTATGCGTGGGGGGGGGGGACGTATCCCACATTTCCTAGTCTAAATAAAAGACGGATCTAACATGGCATCATTCGTATGAAGGGTTAAGGCTAGGACCAACAAAAGCGGCTTCTCCCTACATTTTACACTTTATAAACTACAATAAACTCAAACATACATAACACTATCAACTTCCAAGAAATTAAACTAAGTTATTACAAACATACATTCTTTATATATCATGCAACTTCTAAAATTTAAACTCTACATGCTGAAGCATATTTCTACTTTACAAAATCCCAAACTAAAATCGAAAATCACAACTTTACAACTTTACATAAAAAATTTCCAGCAACATTATATACACAACAATCACATAAATCAAACTTTTATAATCCCCAGCAACGGCGCCAAAAATTGACGAGTCGCCTAAGTGAGCATCAAACAATAATAACCCTACAATCGTTAGTAGTATAGACATAAGTAGGGATTGTTCTAAGTCGGGGATTAAGGGTACCTGAAATATGAGATTGTTAACACAAAATAACACAAACACATATGCACACAATTGTCACACTTATATACATATATACATATTCACACACGAAATTATGGGGGATAAAAGTCTCGGCAGCAATTCTGCCTCTAAATTCCTAGACATGAATTTAAGACATGAAATTAAATTTGCTGAAAATAAATCCTAAGTCTAATATTTACAAGTTTGGTCGACATTCTTCCACAAAGCACTAGCATGAAAACAATCAAAACACATAACAAAATAGTAGACAAGACTCACGGCAAACAATGACAAGATGATCTAAACTCGACTTAGTTCCAATTCCCAATTAGAGCCGCAGCGGCCATCTAATCGTACTAGACTTCTCATGTACTTAGAATTAACTCAGCATCTAATCCTAATCTGATTACTAACCGGTTTACATGACACGCAGCGTCGACACATGAACTAGCTAGCAAATACTCACAAAGTCTCTTTAATTGGAAACAAGTTTAACATGCAAGGCGTCACTCTTCATATTAGACAAGCAAGTTCGTTTAAATTACTCCACCCCTTGTGAAAACCATACAAATAAAGCAACGCAGGGTCTACTAAATTCATATTAACTTTCGGCTAAATGAGATCAATGCCCCACACATAGCTATTGCATGAAACACCAACCTTTAAGGCACACGAATTTAAAGAACTAACCAAGTACAATTTTAAACCCAACTTAACATGTATTTGCCGACTGCCTAATTACTATTTTATTAAATATTTTCCTTACAATTTTAACATGCAATCCGAATTCTTACATCCAAAAACTAATTAAAGTTAAAGAAAACAAATTGATCATGTGAATTATAAAACCAAACTTCAATCCAAACAATACATAGACATAATATTTGAAACTAAGAATTCATGCTAACTTCATAGACAAAGTTTAACATAACTACAAAGAAAGAATTACAAAACCAAGAGTGGGGAGTAGATCACACTTTTAGAACACCTTTGGAGCTTCAAGTCGTGTGGATCTCGATGGATGATAGATGGAGGCACGACAGCAGTTTTCTGGAAGGTGAATATGGAGGTGGTTCGGCAGGATTTTATGGTGATGGAGGTAGGTTTTCGGCTAGGGTTTTCTTTGTAGGATTCTTGGGGACTTTTGGTAGACCTTTGGCTAGATTTTTACTTTGGAATGTGACACTTTTCTTCATGGTGCCGGCCTCTATTTATAGGAGAAAGGTAATGAAGTTTGGGACTTTTCCTTGTTCAAAACGGGATAGAAATCTTCAATAAATAAGGTTTCCAAATCCGAGTTGGAATAGGCTTTTCTCTCTTTATTGAACAAAGAAACTCTTGCTTGGCCGGCTTATGATTTCTTTTTGGACCTTGCAAAGCTCTTTGGAATGATTTGGCACGCTTGCAGCCGCCTGAAGATATTACCGGAAATTCCTCTCTGCTCGTGAGTACAGACTTTGCTAGTATCGGGTACTGGCGAGGCTTCTTGGTGGCGAGTCTGGGCTTCTAGCGGGTAGCGTGAACATGCATGCTGGTATGCGCGGATGATTGGCGAGCGGATATGTGCAAGCTGGCGAGCTAGTGTTGGCGGCTGATCTTCTGGCGAGCAAGGTTGTTTGGCGAACAAACAAGGGCTTGGCGAGCAAGCTCTGGCGAGCGAAAAAGGACTTGGCGAGCGAGATCTGGCGAGCATAAGCGAAGCTGATTTTCTTCCTTCTTCTCAGCAGATCTGACCATTGTGACTTTAACCGAATATAACTTTTTCCTCAGTGCTCCGATTGATATGTATTTTTAACACAGAACTCTTTAGCAAGTCAACAAAATGCATACCAAATTTCAGCAAATTTGGAAGAAGATAAGTCACAATTCATTCATCTCAGAATCACGAAAAAGACACATTTTGCACTATTTTCCAGAATTCTATAAACTTAGTCATTTTTTGGATTCTAAAGCATATTTTATCAAAACTCTACCAAAATGACACTAAACTATATTATGACTCTATCTTAGATAAATAAAGGTTAAACAAAGCATAAATGAGGGCGTAAACACATTAATATCGTCGCACATTGTGCTCCTATCATTCTACAGATGGTAGAATTTTATTAGTGGAAATTGGAATTGACATGAGTTCGTTAGAACCTACGTAAGGGGCTGCCTCCATTTCGGCAACCACTTGTGCAATACACGGCTCAAGTTCGTGCCGTGCCTCCTCTGAAATCCGATCTCCTCTTTTGTCAATTCCGGCCCCTTGCTCAGTAGCTCGTTGCTATTTATCCAAGGCTTCTGATAAAACATGTGCACAAGAGTCAATAACATCAATAGCATAACACGGTTTTAGATCAGAAATTGGATACCTCATTGCTTTAAACACATTGAAGCTTATCACTTCACCATCAAACTCCATGGTGAGATTTCCCTCAACAACGTCTATCTTAGTTCTTACCGTTCTCATGAATGGTCACTCCAACAAAAGTTGAGTAGAATTTAGGGGCGACTCTTCCATATGAAGCACATAGAAATCTGCAGGAAATATCAGATTATTTACCTGCACAAGAACATCTTCAACATATCCCTCAGGATATTTGTTAGACCTATCCGCAAGTTGGATAATCACATTGTCTTTTTTCAAAGGTCCTAAACCTAGGGACTCATACACATTGTTGGGCATCACATTAATTGACGCCCCTAAATCTAGCATTACATTTGAAAAGTGTGATTGCCCAATAACACATGGAACGGTGAAACTGCCTGGGTCTTTCATCTTGGGAGGGAGCTTGCGTTGGATAACAGCTGAAACTGTCTCGCTCATCTTAACAACTTGCTCCTCTCGTGTATGTCTCCTTGTTGTACATGGTTCTTTTAAGAACTTGGCATACTTGGGTATCTACTTGATGCATTCTAGCAAGGGTATGTTCACCTCCACCTTGCTAAAGATGTCAAACACTTCCTCATCTGATTTGTCCTTTTTGGACTTGTTGAATCTTGAGGGAAAAGGTAAACATGAAGATGGGTTAGTTTTAACTAAACCACTAAGATTGGAATCGTTTACCTTAGGTACTTCCTTGTTGGAAGTTGCTGGATCTTTTTCTAGATCCTTCTTCCTCATTATTTCGAGCTCATCCTTGCTCGTATCACGTTCTGCCTTGGTATTGCCGATTGTATCAATTTCGGCCTCATCACATACGGCCTCTCTCTTCTTCTTTTGTGCTTTAGGGATTGGTCCCTCCAACACTCTACCACTCCTTGTGGTTATGGCTTGTGCTTGCTCCTTCTTGGGGTTCTTTATAACATTAGAAGGCAGCCTCTCTTGCTCATTGAATTGGCCTATAAAGTCAACAACCTGCCCCATCTGATTCTTTAACTTAGTTATATCCTTGGCATTGGTTTGTTGTCCTACCAACAAAGCTTGTGTAGAGGCATTTAATTGGCTTTGCCCCACTGCTAGAGACTTTAGTATCTAATCAAAGTTAGGTGTATTAGGAACACCTTGATTGTGTGGAACGAATGGGGACCTTTGGTATGGTACGGCTGCCCTTTGTTGAAATGGCACGCTACTTTGTTGAGCATTTGGTGGTACATTAGGCTTGAGCACATTATCATTATTGTTCCATCTAAAGTTAGGATGATCACGATACTTTGGGTTGAAATTCTGAAATCCTCCTCCTTGGTATCCCAAAGCATTGACCTCCTCTATGCTTTCTCCTCCCATTTGAGGGCATTGATCTGTCGGATGTCCCTCAGCACACACCCCACACACTTGAGCAACTTGCCCACGTTGAGACTTCATCATTTGTGCCATCATGTTGGCAAGCTTGTCAACCTTTTCTTCTAGAGCCTGATTGACCCTTGTCTCATGCACTTGCTTGGTTCGGACTTGAGGCCCGAATTGTTGGTTCTTCAATGCACGTGTCTCCAAAAGTGTGGTGGCTTCCTCGTTAGTCTTCTCTAAAAACGAACCTCCAGCAGCTGAATCAAGAAACTCTTTGTCCAAATTATGCATCCCCTCATAAAAGTATTGCAAAAGGAGACCTTGGCGAATGCCATGAGCTAGACAAGATGACACCAACGTCTTAAAATGCTCATAGTACTCATAGAATGGTTCATCATGTGCTTGCTTGATTCCAGTTATCTGACTCCTCAGCTGAGTCACCCTTGATGCTGGAAAATATTTGAGAAGGAACCCGTTGACCATCGTGTTCCATGAAACAATTCGTCCGGATGGTATAGTGAACAACCATATCCTTGCCTTGTCCTCTAGTGAAAATGGAAAGGCTCTCATCTTCACATGTTGGATATCAGCTCCTCTAGGACACATGGTCTCCCAAGTAAATTGGAATTGTTGTAGATGTGAGTTCGGCTCCTCTCCTGAGAGACCATGGAATTTCGGCAATTGATGCAAAAATCCACTCTTTAGCTCGAAATCATCCGACTTGCCAGTTGCAACTGTCGGATAAGTGATGTTGGAAGGTGCCATGCCTTCACCCGTGACGTGTCCATTCTGCTCTCTGATCGAACCCATTTGTTGTGGTGGATCAGGTAAGTCGAAATTCAGATGTGTAGGGAATGGACTTGTAAGTAGCTCAAACTCCGGATGTTCGTGGAATAAAGGATTGAGTTCACACGAGACGTTGGATGGAAATGGTGATGATGGAGATGCTATGTCACGTTCAAAAAGTGATGATGTGGGGGAGACGAATTGGTGCTCAAACAATGGTGTGCTCGGTGATGCTTGCTCATTTCTATCTCCACAAATTCTGTTTAAGCGATCCACAATTTCTTGTGACCAACCTGGAATCATGGACATTCATGTACCTGAGAATTTGTGAAGATCAAGTTGTTAATAACTAAAAACTAAAACGAAAAGAAGGTAAAAGTTAGAATTAGGGGTTAGTAATATGAGTTAATGATATCAAAACAAATAAGTAATGAAATTTTAACAATTACAAAGTATAAGTGTAAACAAGTAGAAACGAGTATATAACAAACAAAGTATAGGTATCACAAAATTTACACGTATCATCAAGTATTCGGATTTTAACAAATAATAAGGAATTCGAACTCAATTTTGCAATAATTTCGAAAGTATATTCAATATGTCGAACTGTTAGTGTCTAATTGCTTTTATTCAAAACGTTAAAATTCGAGGTACGTGGAGCAGAGGAGATAACAGTGCAATGGGCTGAAACATTCCAAGGTAGTATCATGCTTTTATCCGATATAACTCAAAGATTAAAGGTAACGTTTTAATTCAAGTTTTAAGACGTACTCATGCTCAATCTACTTTAGGTTTCGAAGCTCGGCGGTCGTGCGGCCTAGGTGATATCGTCTAGACACAAAATTCCGTGGTTTCAGAAGGCTAGAACGAAAGTTCTATCATGGAGCAAGGCAAGACTCGTTGTTGGTTACCACGGAGAGCGAACTCCCTATCGCCCCCTTCACAGAGAATAGATAGCTGTCTATGGCCCTTAAGATCTAGTTAAACAAACTTTGACATCCATAATAAAGACAAACGAACTAATAGGCGAACATTTTTGCCCCTTACTCAGTTTGGAATATTATGTTGACAGTACCACTATTATCTAAAAAAAGCCGCCCTCAACCTCATAAAAATGGATTTGCCGAGTCGTTGCTCGTATGCGTGGGGGGGATGTATCCCACGTTTCCCAGTCTACATAAAAGGCGGATCTGCCATGACATCATTCGTATGAAGGGTTAAGGCTATAAATTGACAATAGCGACCTTACTTATTCCTTCTTCCCTTCGAAAACCAAAGTAAATAGAAAATAAATAAACCTTTAAACTTCTAGCAATTTAACTAAGTGTAACAAACATATATCACATGAAAGATCAAATAAATTTCGGCAATAATGAAAAACCAAAAACGAAAACTACTTAAATTATTACAATTCCGAAAAACTTATTATACAAAACCGAAAACTATAGAAATAAAACAATCCGAAATATGAACAAATAAACATAAAAACAATTGTTACAAAGTAACACTTCATGAAATTAAACAATTTTAATTTCCCCGGCAACGACGCCAAAAATTGATGTGACCAAGTTACACGTACAATTTGTACCTGCAAAATAATCTCATACATATATTACCCTTCTTGTGTCGAGTGTAGTATTGACAAGTAGAGATCGTTCTATCCCGGGAAATCAAGGGCATTTAATTCTCACAAAGTATCACATATAAATATGGGGGAGTTTGGAAATTGTATCTTAATATCTAAATGTAACGAAAATTATAAAAATAAAAACCTAAAACTATTATTTACATGTGATCATCTTCTCCACAAGAACACATAACACAAAATCACTTTACACATGCATTAATCGAAATAAAAGATTCAAGGCAGCAATATTTCACATAACACTTAGACAAATTTAATTCCAATTCTAATTAGAGCCCTCAACAGTTCATCTAATCGTTAAGACTTCTTAATTATTTAGAATTAACTCAGCGTATAATCCTAAACATAGTGCTAATCAGTTTACAAACACTCAGCGTCGAAGGTAAACACGAAGAACACATAAGCACAATAAGCCGAATCAGAGACATGCAACAAGTATGGCGTCACCTCACCTTGCTTTAACATGTAAATTTTCATGGTTATAACCGCTCTAATAAACAATCTAAATCACAGCAACTCAGCGTATGAAGCAATCCAAATTATTTTGGTAGATAAAATCGGTACCTAAGGAGAAGCCACAAAGTCAGCCCTTAAGCACACGATTTGTGATGCAGGAACTCATGAAAATTAATCAAACAACATCAAAATAACATGCGAAACCTACTGCCCTTTACCAATTATTTACGAAATCAACATGTATAAATATATACAATATATCATTGAAACCCTGAATCAAATTCACAAGCAATATATAAACCCTGAATCAAATTCGCAAGCAATATATAAACTCTTAATAAAATTCGGAAATCCTTAATAAAGTATACAAACCAAAAGTTATAATCCAACAAATCATACAACATAATATTGTAATTCATACAGAAAATTAAAGAAGCCATGAGTTAGACGAATCACACTTTAGAAGAACCTTGAAGATGCTTCGGCAAAGGATGAATTCGAAGATGAAGAGTTGCGATTTGGAAAGGTGGTGGTGGTTCGGCTTTGATAAATTCCTATATAGGATTTGTGGTTACACTTTGGTAGAGTTTCGGCTAGAATTTTTGTGAGAGAAAGAGATGGTTTTTATGTGTCAAAACCGTTCTTTATATAGAGGCAAAGGTAAAAGGATTCGGCAGCAACTAGGGTTTACAAAACCTAGTTTTTCTCAAACTTATCCTGCTGGCAGATTTGACCTTCGTGTAAAGATGATGGAATATCTCCCTGCAGAAAATATCTATTGAGGTGATTCTAACTGATTTGAAAACTAGACTCCTGTAGCTTTCGATCCATATGTGGCACGCCATCGGTTTCAAAGTGAGCTGTCTTGGAGAGTCCGTGGAAGTTGGATGACGTGCACAGGAATTCTGCCGAATTTAATCAGGGTTTCTTCCGATTTTTCTTCTTCTTTTTCCGAATTATCTCTTCCTTTTCTCTTGAATTTATTGCTGAATTTCCCTTGGATAATTACTGAATATCCTTGCAATATCTCTTCCATTTATCCTTGATTTAATTCAGTCTCTCTTCTTGTCCTAGTTGCATTGCAACTCTTCTCTTGCATTCGGCAATAAGTAATAACTTCTGCCCGATTTCTCTCCTATTTTCTCGAACGAATTTTTCTCATTTAATTCCTGAAAATAAGAGAGAAGAAATATTAAAAAGACAAGATAAAAATGTTGGAGAATTATTAAGAATATGATTCCTGATTCAGTCAGGATTTCCTGGTTCAACAAGGAGTTCTACTTTGATTGAAACTCTTAGAACTTTCGACGTTTTCAGAAACGTCGAGACATTGTAGACTCCTAAACCGATTAAGACTCTTATTTGCATAAGGAGTCCTACTTTGAATCAAACTCTTGACTTAAGAATCCTAATTCAACTCAAACTCTTCACAAATTCAGCGTTTTTAGACGTTTTAGCTCATTTCACAAATCGACCCTACCAAAGACTCTAGACTCGACTAAAAGACTCTATAATACAACAATAAGGGTTAAGCATTACATAAATGAGGGTAAAAACGTACTAAGAACGTCGCATAAAATGCTCCTATCAAATGTAATAAGGAATCCTACTTTGAATCAAACTCTTTATAAATTCAGCACTTTTCGACATTTAAGCTCATTTCATTAACCGATTCTACCAAAGACTCCTGACTCGACTAAACGACTCTATAATACAACAAGAAGGGTTAAGCAATTGCATAAATGGAGGTAAAACACATTAAGAACATCGCATATATTTCTCCTATCACCTTGACCAGAAACACTTCATGAGTCAACAGGGAAACTCCTTTCCCGTAAGTCTATATTATAAGTGACAAATAAAACATCTCGAACAAATCACCTAACATTGCCCCACAAAACCAGTACAAAATAAATATTTGCAACTCATATTACCGTTCTCAAAAATTTCCAGCAATATTATATACACAACAATAACATAAATCAAGCTTTTATAATCCCCGGCAACGGCGCCAAAAATTTGATGGTGTCGCCGAAGCGAGCATCAAACAATAATAACCCTACAAAAATATCGTTAGTAGTATGAGTAAGTAGAGATCGTTCTAAGCCAGGGATTAAGGGTACCTGAAATATGAGATTGTTAGATAAGAACACATGTACAAATATACAAAATCACACATCAAAAATCGTCATAATGGGGGTGATATAGGCGTCGGCAGCTTGCTGCCCTAAAACTAGGTGACACGAAATTAAACACGAAATTAAACCCTAATTTACTATATACAAGTGATCATCATCTCTCACACAAAATAGTTCACAGAAAAGACTCTTTAACATATAAATTCGCATGCAAGAAAGTAAGAGACAAGTATCAACATGTTTAGAATCAAAATTAGTTCCGACTACAACTTAGTTGTAAGACTTCTCAAGTTCTTAAGATCGACCTTTTGAGTATGGACCCTAGAATATGTGTTAATCCTTTTGAGACTTAACAATTAATCACAATAGTCTAAATTGGAGACATGCAAAACAAGCAAGGTTGTCAATCATCTTATTTTAACATGCAAGACCTCTAAAGTATTATACCCTAGGTGAGCAAAAACAAATCAAAGCAACCTTTTGAGTATCTAGCCATATTTGTTATTACTTGGGTTTGATGAAACCTAACACCTAGATTTACATGTTTTAAACAACAAATGCTTAAACACAACTAATGTTTCGGTTTTTAAGTCCCACTTCTTAGATTTCTAACCAATTTCAAAACTAAAACATGCAAGATACCACTGCCCTAATTATCTAACACATGAATTTACAAGTTAAAATCACAAAACTTAAACATAAACAACAATCATGCAATCGGTTTACATAGAAGTTCAATAAAAACCAAGAATCGAATTGAGTTCATATAATATAACCAAACTACAACAAATACAAAAGTCATAGGGGGAGTGGATCACACTTTTAGAACCTTGAAGACTCCTCGAAGCGTGACAAGATGAGGCTCGGCTGCTGCTTGGTTCGGCAGGACTGAATTTCGGCAGAAGACAAGGTGAAAGGTTTCGGCAGTTTGTAGCGGTGGTGGTGGTGCTTTGGCTAAGTATTTGGGTATTTGGTGCTTAAGAAACTTGGTAGAGCTTTGGCTAATATTCTATGCTTGAGATGAGATGATATTTCTGTGGGAAAACAGTCCCTATATATAGGAGAAGAGGCCGGCAAACCCTAGGGAAACCTAGATACAATAGGCAATTCAAAACCTTGTAGAATAAGGTTTTGTGACCTTCCTTTCATAGTTCAATTAGGTTTTCTTTTTCTGATTTTTCTTCAAGGCATGGGCTGCACATCTTCATGGACTTCATATGTGGTCTTGATATCTTCATTTGGTGAACTTGATCCATGGACAAATGCCCCAGCCGGCCTATCAAACAATCGGCACAAATCTGTCTTTTCTGGCAGCTTTTCCTAGCTTGACTAGGAGAACTTCTTTCTTCGTCTTTTTCTTCATTGCTTTAGCTTGGTGTCTTCCTCTTTCCTTCCTTAAGCTTGGACTATCATCATATATGCATTTGTGCATCAATTTGTCCATCGGAAACAGAAATTGCGAAAAGGAGGCAGTAGCATCCTGGAATCGGCAGAAACGACCTTGTTGTAGTAACTCCGGCTTATCTCCCTCCTCGGAGCTCCGATTGATGCGATTCTAAGTCTCAGATAAACTAGACATACATAGCTACCTCTATATAAAACAGTTCGATCAAATTCCTTGTGAGTCGTCGGGAATGATTTTTCGAAGTTGGGACACAGTCCCTGGTGATCTTTGCTCGGACTGCCAAGTTACAGCCATCTTTTGGGTGACTTTCTGAACTCTGATTGATCTGAAATTTTAACACAACATTCCTCAATATATGAATAATAAGCACGCCAAATTTCATTAAATTCGGACAAGGATAGATCGCATTTTTACTCATCTCAGAATCACGAAAAAGACAACTTGCATTATTTTCCAGATTTCTCAAACTTAGTCATTTTTCGGATTCTTAGTCAACTTGTTGCCAAACTCTACCAAATTAACACTAAACTAAATTATTACTCTATCTTAGACAAATAAGGGTTAAACAAAGCATAAACGAGGGCAAATACATATTAATATCGCACATTGTGCTCCTATCAACTACCCCACACTTATACTTTTCTAGTCCCTTAGCAAACTAAATTAAACTAAGACTCAAACTACTATTGCCCCTAACAATTTGCCTCAGGCTCGTATGTATACATAGCTTTCAAGTTATATGCATGAGAATGCTAAGCACGAAAATTCTGAGTTTCATAAACATGTGGCATCAATATGAACATATAAGAGCAAAAGGTAAGCATGTAAACATGTTAAAGCTAATCCAATTCTCCTCACTAGGCATACTCTCTTCTTTTCTCTCGAAACATGGTTATTCACACATAAGTATATGCAAGTGGAAGATAATGAATTACAAAGAGTGACTTGCATATATCAAAGAAACGAAAGCACTTTGTGAATTTTTATGGAAAAACCTCATATGATAACTATATGCACCAATGAACCAAAACCATATGCTTACTCTTGAGAAAATCTCCACAAATCAAGTTTAACCATCTTAAGAATCATGAAAAAGATCAATAAAAGGGATGTAATGGGGCTTGGCTTAAAAGGCATTCGAAATTTGGGATAAGGAGGCTCAAAACGTCACCGTGGCCTTTGGCAAAGCTTAATCTCCTTATGTCTTCTCGCCAAGGGTCAAATTTCATCTTGTTGGACCCATACTTCATTCTTTTCTTCCCATAACATTACAACAATACTCAAGACAATAGCCATGAACAATTTTCCTTTTCTTTTTTCTATGTCGTGCCTATGCTTTGTATTTTCTTTTCTTGCTCACGGTTTCGTTTCTTTTCTTTCTTTTTCTTTTGAGCAGAATTTTTCTTTCTTTTCTTTACTAAGGCACGGCATGCACATACATTTTTCATAAATTCATGGCTAAGCCTACCCCACACTTGTTCTTCTTCATCACATCACGCGAAAACGCTTTCAAAAATCAAGCTTTGCCGACACATAAGGTAAATGCATCACTATACTAAGCTCATGGAAAGTGTTAAAGGGTGATGAAAGAAAAGGATAATCGTAGGCTCAAAGGGGTTTACTAAGGTGCCCCACAACGGCCTCCAATAGGGCTCATGCTTTATTTAGCAATGGTGGTAAACCTAAATGATCTTTATTCAATCATATTCAAAATCAAAGTATTTTATGATATAAACGTTTCGAAAATCAACAAGAGTAAGTTCTAGCATACTAGAGTTCATTAAAAAGCTATGGCACATAGTCATCGAATAGTTAACGAATTATGAGGTTTCATGCTTCCTACGAATCTATCGAATTTTATCTTTTATCGCTCAAGAAGAAGGCAAATTGGTTTTAAAGCTCACATAGGTTATTATAGAAATAAACTAGCTAAAACATGCATGCTTATAGTCAACAAGTCCTACATGCTCCTACCAATGCACATAATCTATGAAACTCACAATTTTAATTATATGCACAACCATCATCTATGTATGCAAAGAGGAGAAAAACATCATTGACATATTAGGGGCATCCTAAGACTCAAAACAAATAATTTAAACACTCTATTTTTGCATTACAATTTTCTGAATTTTCTATTTCTAAACTAAGCACACGAAAACATAAACGGAATACGTTTGGGGTAACGTATTCCAACATATCATCACACATCAAAGAAAAAGAGAAGGGTTAGAAATTTCAAACGCTCGGTGATGGCTCCTTCACTTTTCTTTGATTGAATTGGGTTGCCTCCCAAGTAGCGCTTTGTGTTTATAGTCCATAGCCTAGACTTTTCACCGTTGTTGATTGCATGTGTTCATCTCGTTCCAAAGTAGTTCAAATCGGCAAGAAATAGCTCAAGGAGAAGATCATGACACGTTGTATCCGAGTTGTTGATGTTCTGCGTGTCCTGTTGGAGCAGCGTGTCGGGGCTTAAAGCAGATGTATCCAGCGTATCCGGCAGCTCAACTAGACACACCGGCGATGGCAGGTCCGGCAGGTGGTGCAGTTGTAGCTGGGGGGAAGTGCTGCCTCTCGGCAGCAAGGAGCAGCGTGTCCGGGTTGTTTGGCGCTTCCGTATCGGGTGCAGCAGTTGTATCCAGTAAAAGGGGGGACACAGCAGAAACTAGACACACTTAGCTACCTCCATATAAAACAGTTCGATCAAATTCCTTGTGAGTCGTCGGGAATGATTTTTCGAAGTTGGGACACAGTCCCAGGAAAATCCTGGAAGTCCCTAGTGATCTTTGCTCGGACTGCCAAGTTGTAGCCATCTTATGGGTGACTTTCTGAACTCCGATTGATCTGAAATTTTAACACAACATTCCTCAGTATATGAATAATAAGCACGCCAAATTTCATTAAATTCGGACAAGGATAGATCGCATTTTTACGCATCTCAGAATCACGAAAAAGACAACTTGCATTATTTTCTAGATTTCTCAAACTTAGTCATTTTTCGGATTCTTAGCCAACTTTTTGCCAAACTCTACCAAATTAACACTAAACTAAATTATGACTCTATCTTAGACAAATAAGGGTTAAACAAAGCATAAACGAGGGCAAATACATATTAATATCGTCGCACATTGTGCTCCTATCAGTAAACCACATTAAGAACATCGCATATATTTCTCCTATCACCTTGACTCGAAACACTTCATGAGTCAATAGGGAAACTCCTTTCCCGTAAGTCTATATTATAAGTGATAAATAAAACATCTCGAACAAATCACCTAACATTGCCCTACAAAACCAGTACAAAATAAATATTTGCATCTCATATTACCGTTCTCAAGATTCACTTTACTTAATAACGTCAATTGATTTGTTAACGTCCTCCGATTGAGTCACACCATTGAATTCTTCTCCCATGAGTTTAATATCGCTTACTCCTTGGCGTTGAAGTCTCTAGACACTACCAGCTTTGACAGAATAGCCGACGAAATTTTTTTCGTCGGCTATTCCAAATTTTCGTCGGCTATTCCTTCTACCGACGAAAATTTCGTCGGCTATAATTCGTCGGTAAAAGCCCGTCGGTAAAAGTAATGGCCGACGAAAAAAATGACATCGTCGGCTATTCCAACCTTTGCTGACTAATTATGGCTGACGAAAATGATTTCGTCGACCAAAGCTTGGTCAAATATCCGACGAAATTCGTCGGCTATTTTCGAGTATGGCCGACGAAATTTGGTTTCGTCGGCTATTTGTTCTGAAGTATAGCCGACGATTTGGGCTATTTCTTCGGCTATTTCGTCGGAATATATTAATATTTTAAAGTTATAGCCGACGAAATAATGTCAATTTCGTCGGCTATAACTGCATTTTGGGCAAAAAAAAAATACCGGATCGAAGGAGGAGAAGGAGGAGGAGGAGGAGGCCAGAGGAGGAGGGGAAGGAGGAGGAGGAGGAGGAGGAGGAGGGGAAGGAGGAGGAGAAGGAGGAGGCCGGAGGAGGAGGATGAGGAGGAGGCCGGAGGCCGGAGTTGGAGGCCGGAGGAGGGGGGGGGAGGAGGAGAGAAAAAAGGCGGGAGGAAGCGATTTAAAAGATTTAGAAGGAGAATAGCCGACGATTTAACAGATTTCGTCGGCTATACTTAGAGAATAGCCGACGATTTAATATATTTCGTCGGCTATACTTTGGAAAATCAACAGCCGTTGGATCTGAGCCATCCAACGGCGGACAATAAAAAGGCGCGGATCGCAAAAGTTTAGCCGACGAAAATTATATTTCGTCGGCTATGCTTTGGAAAATCAGCATAGCCGACGAAATACCATTTTCGTCGGCTAAACTTAGAGAATAGCCGACGATTTACAATATTTCGTCGGCTATTCTATGAAAACATATTAAACTGCCGTTTTGAGGCCCTAAACGAACTCGAAAGCCCGAAAAGACCCACACGTCGTGGCAAAGCTATGAGTTTGATTCCTGGCGTCGTTCCCTTTCCGAAATGGTATCACAATCGTCATTCTGACGTCGGACGCCAAATCTGCAGTAAACCGGGTTTTCACTTACAACGGTCAATCTGCTCTTCAATTTTGTCGGAATCTTGTCATTTTTCAACCGTAGCCGTATTTCATTATTTCGGTCATATCTTATTTGACGACATATTTGCATTTGAAGAGTGTACGTATAGTAACTATTTGAAACTATACATTCACTTAAACACTTAGTAAACAAGTTAAGGAACATTAGTGCATATGTTCCGATTTTGAATCTAAAAGTTTGGAAAATCTATTCCAACCGTCAGATATCACCGTTTAGATTAAATACATGTATGAAAAAAAAATCCAACTACAACTAACAACGTTAAAGGCTCGATCGGGACGGTCAACCGGGTGAGTCAACCCTTTAAACGCTTAGAAATGGTAATTGGCCTGTCTAAATGACGTTTTTTTGCCTGACCTTCAACAGATAATAGTTTCAAATCGATAAGACGCAACTAATCGTATAAAAATTTTCCTCAAAATTTTTACCGAACGTCAGGCTACCCATAGGAAAACGAAAGTAAAAAACAGTTAACCGCAACATTCGGCACACAGATTTTGTCGAAATCTCGTCATTTTTCTACCGTAGACGTATTTCATTATTTCGGTCATATCTTATTTGACGACATATTTGCATTTGAAGAGTGTACGTATAGTAACTATTTGAAACTATACATTCACTTAAATAAAATTTAATTTTAATCATAGCCGACGAAATCAAACCTAGTACTCGTCGGCTATATAGACTTATAGCCGACAAAAATGCCAATTTCGTCGGCCAAACTTTCAAAAGTTTTCGTCGGCTAAAGTTTCAGAGAAAGGCCGACGAAAATACAAATCGTCGACTATTCCATGGGAATAGCTGACGACTTTTTTTTTTACCAACGAAAAAAAAAAATCGTCGGCCATTCTATGGGAATAGCCGACGATTTTTTTTTTTACCGACAAAAATAAAAATCGTCGGCCATTCTTGGGAATAGCCGACGAAAATTTTAGGTCGTCGGCCGTTTTTTTTTTTTCGTCGGGAAAAGTGTTTTTTCTGGTAGTGAGATCTACCATCACAACAATCTGGGATGCAACCATCCACACGCCTTTTACACTTGTCGAATTAAGAAGAAAGCAGTATCTTTGCTTGACAAGTCAATGTCAACATTCGCCATCAGCTAGATAAATGTTCGAAAATCAAAAGATATCGCTACGACGGTAGTAGATAGAATTCCGACTCAACTATGAAAAATTGTTAAAATAACTCTAGAGTTCGAAAAATGCTTCCTGGAAGTCACCGTTGAATTTCAATCCAACCATTATAGATAATCATGTGACTTCAATACAAACCAGAAGCCATTCACGGATCTTGAATCGGGATAACGGATAAAAAGTTATGATCCGCCGAAGTTTAGTCGCAAATCTTAGAAAAAGAAACACAATGGAACGAAAGAAGTGATCGATCAAATATAAATATATAAATATTTGTAAAATGACCAGTCGAAGAAAGTCAATTGTCAAACTCTTGTGCAACTAGCAGAATCTTCTCATCTGAATTACCGAGCTAATTATAAAATGGTCAAATAGATCCCCGATTTAGTTATTTAATATATTTACAAGCTGCTTATACAATAAAACCATATGGTCAGGCTTAACCATACTTTACCATAACTCGATAATTCCATAGTCAAAATGACTATATCACATTACTTACGTTGCTAGAATTCACCATAGCCAACCAACTTCGATTTCATATTAATCTCCCAACGTTACCATGATCACATCTTCAAATCTTTTTCCCCCTTCAAATACCACGTATTTCGAGGCAATATCTCCAATCCGGTAGCTATTTAAATTTCTAATTTTTCATTTATCAAATCTCCCGACTAAGGTCGCTAAGAATTAGAATTATTTATAGCTCCCACAATCTCTATATAGTTCTCCATTTATTCCTCCATAACCGATATGCCCAATATAAAAAATAAGACGGTTATGAGATCCACGACAACTACACCTGTACACTGCCACTTAAACATCCACATACTCATTTTCTCCACATGCCAAATCCATTAGTGAATCCACCAAATATAGTTTATGAGTGGCTCTAACACATACTCGTAACAATCTAAAATAACATTCAGAAAGTTACATATTCAATTTTTCCACTCATTATTGCAAAGTCGCAACAACGACAATCATCTCACTTTGGCCTTGTCAATATTTCCAAAACCGATCACTTTTAAAAGCTGCTCAAGAACTAGGGCCACTCACAGAACACAACATGAATAAGAGACCAAAATCTCAATGTGTATCCCTATCAGGAATGACACATTTCCATCTCGAAAGAGATAGAGCCAAAACATCTGAGTTCCCAACTCGTAACCTGACGCTATAACGGCAGATTAGCGTCAAACGCATAACTGAATAGATATAAACCACATACCTATAACGTACGAAAGGATAACGTCCTAAGAGGTCGATGTACTCGAGGCATACTTAATAATGATACAACTCGATACCTGGAATGTACTTTACATACTTAATAATGACATTAGCACCAAGGAGCACAATAGGTAGCCGCTGCAGTCGGATCCATCAGTCGGAGGTACTAAGCATTACCAAGCATATAAAGTAACAGAATAGAATAGTACTCTATAGAGTACATAACAAGACACCAAGGAATCTGACTCACACACTTAATGAACACACTAGCATCAAAGTATAAGATGGAAATCCGCCGCGGTCGGACCATCAATCTAAGAATACTAGGCGTCATCAAGTATAAAAGATAACATGACACAAAGAATGAAAGGACCTAATGCTCTAATACCAAACTGTTAGGACCCGCCCCAGATTTCATCCTGAAATCCGGATAAGGTCCTGCGGGGACCACCTTAAGAATAACTCTAACGATAAATCGATAAATCAGTCTTAGGATGGACAACCCTAAAACCTGGAACAACCAAAAACACTTCTAATTCTAGTTCCAACCTCAACACCTGGAGCCATCTGCTCCCCAAATCACAACACCACCACAAATAAACACAAAATCTTACTCAACTGGCTCATAGGTAATCAGAGCAATCTAATACAATGAACTGCAAATACAAATGGAAATAGAACAAGAAATATAAGAATAAGGGATCACAGATTCCACCTAGCGGAAGCGACAACGATGATAGCTATGCGTTGACTCCGATTACTCTTGACCTCTGACAACTAATCTGCACACTAGGCGACTTAAACCGAAAGGCCCAGGGGAAAGTAATTTAAAAACGTTAGAGTGAGTGGATAAAAACAATTTCGTATAATACCTTAAAATAAAAAGTATTATATTAATTTTCCAACATTTTATAAATAAAAACCACAATGCATGCATTTTAATAAAACGTCCCACGGTTCAGAAAAATCATAATTATAAATCAGCCCCGCTGATATATCAAATGAATAAATAATACTTTATTTATACTTTCAAAAAGAAATACTTTTGAAAATCAAATAATAACATATCATGACCAATCCCATTGGTCATATAAAAACCCAGCTCCGCTGGTTCGGAAATTTATTAAATAAATGAAAGTATCATAAAAGAAAACATTCCCGAAAACCAAGTAAAGACGGAAAGCCAATCTGATTGGCCCAACAAACGAAACAATGGAGAAATGGTTACACCATGAACAAGAGCCTCCCAGGCTCGGGTCAGAACCTCCCAGGGCTTCTAAAGTAGCGTCTCAAGCTATGGCTAGCTAGCAAATATGACGACCCAATAAGTGGTGTAAAAACAAGTCAAATCAAATCCGAAAACACGCTTCCCCCCATTAAATCAAAAATCCGTATGGTCCCCGACTGTACATCTGAGACTTATAAATATAATCAATAAGAATAGTAGCCTCAAAGTAAATAAGTGTATATAACATCGACATGCCTCACAAATCACAAATTATGAACTCATAAAAACCCTGGAATTCTCATTTTCGGTCTTTTAAATATAAATACATTCAAAATGATTAAATATGATTTATCAAATCATACTATTTCCGGAAATCTCATTTTCGGGTAAAATTACGTACTATATAGAATAGTACGTAGTAAACATATACCCCAAATCTATATTTCCTCTTAAATATTAAATGAACAAATATCATAATCATATACGAATTATCGGCTTTCGATAATTCATACCAAGCTCAAGAAATCATTTAATTAAAATAAATTTCATTTCAATAAAATATTTATGCATGCATTTATTTAAAATAAAATACACTCACAGTACAGTCGAGCTTGCCTCTATTCCGATCTCTTGTCACGTCGAGTAACCTCTCGATCTGTAACATAGAGGTATTTATAAATATTGCGGAACTTGGAATTAATTTATAAACATTAAGTCTACGGACGTCCTCACTCGTCCGAAACATCCCAATTTCTTTTCTTGTTATCGGTATAGGAATTACGCCTCAAATACCGAAACACTTTACCCCTATTTATGTGATGCTTTACCCTTATTGCTAGAGAGGTTGTTTCATCTTCAGTCATAGAGGTTTGTACAGCTATTACATCCCCACAAGTTGAACCTAAATTAACAAGAGAATGGTTGCTGATAGGACAATAATATGCGACGTTCTTAATGTGTTTTACCTCTATTTATGTAATATTTAACCCTTATTGTTGTAATTTAGAGTCGTTTAGTCGAGTCAGGAGTCTTTGGTAGAGTTAGTTTGTGAAATGAGCTTAATTGTCAAAA
Organism: Potentilla sterilis; assembly: GCA_963682095.1. Taxonomy (NCBI): domain Eukaryota; kingdom Viridiplantae; phylum Streptophyta; class Magnoliopsida; order Rosales; family Rosaceae; genus Potentilla; species Potentilla sterilis. The sequence continues at coordinate 11,091,696 of OY821764.1, forward strand.
AATGCAGAATTTCTGAAGAGTTTGATTCAAAGTAGGATTCTTTATTAAATTAAGAATCATAATTGGTTTAGGAGTCTACAATCTCTATAAGGTTTTAAGAGTTTCAATGAAAGTAGAACTTCTTGTTGAACTAGGAAATCCTGACCAAATCAGGAATCATACTCTTAATAATTCTCTTACATAATATTCTTATCTTTCTAATATATATTTCTTTACTTATTTTCAAGAAATTAAAGGATGATTTTCGGTTGGATTAAAAGAAGAGAAATCAGATTTAAATGAGAAGCATGCCGAGCACATGTCATGAAGCTTATGGATCAAGAATCAAGAGATGTTCCGAACATGTGCATGAGGAAGCCTTGCACGACAAGTTAAGCAAAGGCACGGCATGGAAAGGAAAGAAGCTGAATTAAAGAAGGAGAATGCAACCAAATTTCAAGAGGAAATCAATGCCGAATGTGGACTCAATTCCATACAAACTTCAAAGTAGTTTTGCCGAATTAAATCAAGGATTAAAGGAAGAAATATTTGAAGATTAATTCAGCAATTATCAAAGATATATTCGGCAATTACTTGGAGGACAAAAGCTAGACTTGCCGTGCAAGAAAAGAAAGAAGAGTTCGGCAACAACTCTTTGTGCCGAACCCTAGCATCCTTATGCCGAAACCCTAGCAGCCCTTGCTCCTATATATAGTAGTTCGGCACTTGTTCAAGGAAATGATCTCTTCTCTCATACTTTTACAAGCCAAAATTCTGCCTAAATAGCTCCACTATTCCAAAGAAATAAAAACCGAACTCCCTTACTGGTGGAAACCTAAGCTCACACACAATAATAAACCCTACAAAATATCGTTAGTAGTATAAGCAAGTAGGGATCGTTCTAAGCCGGGGATTAAGGGTACCTGAGATATGAAATTGTTAGACAAAAACATATATACATATATACAAAACGTCACAAATATGGGGGAATAAAATGGATCGGCAGCCCTAGGGCTGCCCTACACTAGACACGAAATAACTTGCTGAAAATAAATCCTAAGTCTAATATTTACAAGTTTGGTCGACATTCTTCCACAAAGTACTAACACAAAAGCAATCAAAACATATAACAAGCAAACAAACAGGACTCACAACAAGATGTTAAAATGTTCTAGACTCAACTTAACTCCAACCCAATTAGCTCCTAACCGGCTACTAATTGATTAAGACTCCTCATGTATTTTAAGTGACTAACCGCCTAACCTTAAAATTATACTAGTCATCTTTGAATATTCTAACCGACGTAAACAAACATGACAAGTAATTAAGCACAAAGTCTTTTTCTTTAGTTCGAAACAAGTTAAATAAGCAAGGTTGTCAATCATCTTATTAACAAGCATGTTCATTTAAATTACTCTAGCCCTCGTGAAAACAACACAAATTAAAATAACCCTAAAGATTACTTAACCCATGTTATTTTCGGCTAATGAGATTAATACTCCACATATTGCAATTATATAGACTACCAATCTTTAAGCACACGAATTTAAAGAACAAGTCAAGAAAACCCTAAAACCAAGGTAACATGCATTCTTGCCGATTATCCTATTAACTAATTCATTACATATTTCCCTTACTTTTTAGCATGCAATTTGTATTCTTACATCCAAAAACCACTTAAAGATAAAGAAAACAAATTGAACATACAAATCATAAAACCAAATTTCAATCCAATTCATACATAGACATACAAATTGAAACCAAGAATTCATGCTAACTTCATAGACAAAGTTTAACATAATTACAACAAAAATTACAAAGCCAAGAGAAGGGAGTGGATCACACATTAGAAACCTTGGAGACTTCGTCTTGTATGGATCTGGCGGTTGGTGGTGTCGGATGGGGCTGCTGCTCGGCAGTGGTTGTGTCGGCAGCAAGGTGCCAAGGTTTCGGCAGAAACTTTGGGTGTGATGGAGGTGGTTTTGGCTAGGGTTTTTGCATAGGACTCTTGGGAAATTTAGGTAGAGCTTTGGCTAGATTTTTGCTTTGGAATGTGACAATTTTTTTCTGTGTAAAAGTTGGCTATTTATAGAGGAAAAGCTAGGTGTTGCCGGCAGCCCTTTGTGCACAAGGAAACCAGAAAACCAAGTTGGTTAAGGATTTGAAACCTTCCTTTCATTGTCTAATTAGGTTTTCTTTTTCTGAATTTTTCTTCAAGGCTTGGGCTTCACATCTTCATGGACTTCTTGTATAATCTTTGGAATTCATTTGATAGGTCTTGATCCACTGAAAATGTCCTCATTGCCGGCAGCTTCATCCTGGCACAAATCTGCCTCTTCCGGCAGCTTCTCCTAGTTTGACTAGGAGAACTTCATTCTTCATATTCTTCTTCAATGCCTTGTCTTGGTGTCATCCTCCTTCCTTCCTTAAGCTTGGACCATCTTCACATATGCATTTGTACACCATATGATCCATTGAAAACAGAATTTGCAAAAAGGAGGCAGTAGCATCCTGGAATCGGCAGACTTGATGTTGTTGCAGTAACTCCGGCATATCTCCCTCCTCGGAGCTCCGATTGATGCGATTCCAAGTCTCAGATAAACTAGACACATATAACCATCTCCCCACAAAAGGGCTCGATCAAAATCCTTGTGAGTCGTCGGGAATGATTTTTCGAAGTTGGATCAAAGTCTCAGGAAAATCCTGAAAGCCCCTGGATTGGTTTGCTCGAACTGCTGTTTTGCAGCCATCTTTTGAGTGACTTCCCAAACCCCGATTGATCTGCAATTTTAAGACAACATTCCTCGGTATATGAATATTAAGCACACCAAATTTCATTGAATTCAGATAAGGATAGATCATATTTTTACTCATCTCAAAATCACGAAAAAGACATATTTTGCACTATTTTCCAGATTTCTCATACTTAGTCATTTTTTGGACAATTAAGCACATTTCACCAAAGCTCTACCAAAATTGACACTAACTATATTATGACTCTATCTTAGACAAATAAGGGTTAAACAAAGCATAAATGAGGGCATAAGCATATAATATCGTCGCACATTGTGCTCCTATCAACTACCCCACACTTATCCTTTGCTAGTCCCTTAGCAAACTAAACTAAACTAGACTCTAAACAAACTATTGCCCCTAAAAATTTGTCTCAGGCTCGTATGTACACATAACTTTCAAGTTATGCATGAGAATGCTAGGCACGAAAATTTCGAGCTTCATGAACATGTAACATCAATAAGAACATATGAGAACAAAAGTAAGCATGTAGACATGTAAAACTAATCCAATCCTCCTCACTAGGCGTACTCTCTTCTTTTCTCTTGAAGCATGGCTATTCACACATAAGTATATGCAAGTGAAAGATAATGAATTACAAAGAGTAACTTGCATATATCAAAGAAACGAAAGCACTTTGTGAATTTTTATGGAAAAACCTCATATGATAACTATATGCACCAATGAACCAAAACCATATGCTTACTCTCGAGATAATCTCCACAATCAAATTTAACCATCTTAAGAATCATGAAATAGATCAATCAAAAAGGTTGTAATGGGGCTAGGCTAAGAGGTATTCGATATTTGGATAAGGAGGCTCAAAAACGTCACCATGGCCTTTGGCAAAGCTCAAATCTCCTTATGTCTTCTCGCCGAAAGGATCAAATTTCATTTTGTTGGACCCAAACTTCATTCTTTTCTTTCCATAACATTACAACAATATTAAAGACAATAGCCATGCACAAAATTTCTATTTTTCAATCCGTGCCTTACACATTTTTTTTTTCTTGCTCTCGGTATCTTTTTCTTTTACTTTTGGTCCGAGCAAAATTTTTCTCTTTTCTTTTTTTCTTTTGGCACGGCATACATATACACTTCTCATATAGATTCATGGCTAAGTCTACCCCACACTTGTTCTTCTTCATCACACACACGAAAAAACTTTCAAAAATCAAGCTTTGCCAATACTTTGATCAAGGGTAAAGGCACAACTATACTAAGCTCATGGAAAGTGTTTAAGGGTGATGAAAGAAAAGGCTCAACGTAGGCTCAAAGTGGTTTACTAAGGTGTCCCACGACGGGCTCCAATAGGGCGCATGCTTTATTTGGCAATGGTGGTAAACCTAAATGATCTTTATTCAATCACATTCAAAATCAAAGTATTTTATGATATAAATGTTTCGAAAATCAACAAGAGTAAGTTCTAGCATACTAGAGTTCATTAAAAAGTTGTGGCACATAGTCATCGAATAGTCAAAGAATTATGAGGTTTCATGCTTCCTACGAATCTATTGAATTTTATCTTTTTATCGCTCAAGAAGAAAGCAAATTGGCTCTAAAGCTCACATAGGTTATTATGGAAACAAACTAGCTAAAACATGCATGCTTCGTTAATCAACAAGTCCTACATGCTCCTACCAATGCACAAAATCCATGAAACTCACAATTTTAATTGTATGCATAACCATCATCTATGTATGCAAAGAGGAGAAAAACATCATTGACATATTAGGGGCATCCTAAGACTCGAAACAAACAATTTAAACACTCTATTTTTGTGGAACATTTTCTGAAATTTTCTTTTCTAAACTAAACACACGAAAACATAAACGGAGACGGAATATGCTATCCCACCCCACACTTAGAAAATTACATTGTCCTCAATGTAAGCACAAATCTATATCAACGAATTTCCTAAGCATGCAATAGTCTAACATAAACCAACATATCATCACAAATCAAAGAAAAAGAGAAGGGTTAAGAAATTTCAAACTCCCGGTGATGGCTCCTTCACTTTTCTTTGATCGACTTGGGTTGCCTCCCAAGTAGCGCTTTGTGTTTATAGTCCATAGCCTAGACTTTTCACCATGTGTTGATTGCATGTGTTCATCTTACTGCAAAGTAACTCAAATCGGCATGAAGAAGCTCAAGAAGTAGCTCGTTGAAAGTTGTATCTGATCCGGCACTTGTGGAGGATAGCGTATCCGGCAGCTGAAGCTGCGTGTCCGGTAACTGTCCAGGCGTGTCCTGAGGCGTATCTGCCTTGTGTCCGGCCTCTTGTGTGAGCTTGTCAATCCTGCCGGCAATGGCAGGTCCGGCAGGAGGTGGAGGTGTGGCTGGAGTTGGGCGCTGCTGCTCGGCAGCAAGGTGGAGCGTGTCCGGTATTGTGGTGCTTGAGCTGCCGGCAATTGCAGGTCCGGCAGCTTGGTACGATGGTGGCTTAGAGGCAGTAGGTGGCCGGCCACTAGTCTCGGCAGTGACAATAGCTACGGCAGCCCCTTGGCGTGGAGGATCATGGACGTCGGTTTCAACGTTTAGGGGCTCAAATGGCTCGTAGTACGGCTTGAGTCTATGTCCATTTACCTTGAATATGTTTCCCAGAACCTCATTCCGAATCTCTATGGCTCCATGTGGATATACTTGAAGAACAATGAATGGTCCGATCCAACGAGAGCGCAACTTACCCGGAAAAAGTTTGAGCCTTGAGTGATACAAGAGAACTTTTTGGCTAACTTCAAACTTCTTCCGTCGAAGCATCTTATCATGAGCAACCTTAGTCTTTTGCTTGTAAATCCATGCGGCTTCATAAGCTTCATTCCGTATTTCTTCAAGTTCGTTGAGTTGAAGCTTCCTATGAAGGCCGGCCTCATCAATGCTCATGTTGAAAGCCTTAACCGCCCACCATGCTTGATGCTCAAGTTCAACCGGTAAGTGACATGCTTTGCCATATGTTAACCGAAAAGGTGACATACCTATCGGTGTCTTGTATGCAGTCCTATATGCCCACAAAGCGTCATCGAGACAATCACTCCAATCCTTCCTTGAAGGTCCAACGGTCTTCTCAAGTATTTGCTTGATCTCTCGATTACTTACCTCGGCCATACTACTTGTTTGGGGGTGATAAGGTGTAGATACATTATGAGTGACTCCATACTTCTTCAATAAGGCTTCAATGGTGCGGTTACAAAAATGGGATCCCCCATCGCTAATCAAGACTCTTGGAACTCCAAAACGTGAAAAGATGTTGGTCTTGAGAAACTCGGCTACCACCTTGGCGTCGTTGGTGCGTGTAGCCTTGGCTTCAATCCACTTTGACACATAATCAACCGCAAGCAATATGTAGAGAAAGCCCTTACTTGAAGGAAACGGTCCCATGAAGTCAATCCCCCAAAGATCATGAATCTCAATGGCGTTGATAGAAGTGAGCGGCATTTGATCTCGTGGTCCAATATTCCCCATTCTTTGGCATCGATCACATGACTTACAAAACATGTAAGCATCTTTAAAAATTGTAGGCCAAAAGAATCCACACCCAAGTACCTTTAAAGCGGTCTTCTTTGCTCCAAAATGCCCTCCACACGCCTCACTATGACAAAAAGCAAGGATGGAGCGATGCTCATTCTCCGGCACACATCTTCGAATAACTTGATCACCACATTGCTTCCATAAGTACGGATCATCCCACAAGAAGTGTCGAGCTTGCTTCCTTAACCTCTTTTGTTGGTGGCTCGGCATCTCTTTGGGAAATCGGTGTGTAGCAAGAAAATTTGCAATGTCGGCATACCAAGGTTCATGTACTTCAAGTCGAAAAAGTTGCTCATCCGGAAAGGTCTCTAATAGGGGCAGCCGATCTTCTTCCTTGACAAGTCTACTCAAATGATCGGCTACAACATTCTCTACTCCTTTCTTGTCTTTAATCTCAATGTCGAACTCTTGAAGCAAAAGAATCCATCGAATGAGCCTCGGCTTATCATCCTTCTTTGTCATAAGATATCTCTAAGCGGCATGATCACTATAAACAATAACTTTGGAATTCAAAAGATATGATCGAAACTTTTCCAAAGCAAAGATTACCGCTAAGAGTTCCTTCTCCGTTGTTGTGTAGTTGAGTTGAGCATCGTTGAGAGTCCTTGAAGCATAGTAAATGGCGCATGGCTTCTTCTCAATTCGTTGTCCAAGTACCGCTCCAAGTGCATAATCACTAGCATCACACATCAACTCAAACGGCTCATCCCAATTTGGTGACACCAAGACCGGCGCCGAACATAGCATCTCTTTTAATCGGCAAAAGGCAATCTCACATGCCTCCGACCACTCAAACGTCACCTCCTTTTGTAACAAGTTGCTCAATGGCTTGGCAATTGAAGAGAAGTCTTTGATAAATCGTCGATAAAACCCCGCATGGCCAAGAAAACTTCTCACATCCTTCACACACCTAGGGCTCGGCAATGCTTGAATTAGCTCCACTTTGGCTTTGTCAACCTCTAAGCCTCTTGCCAAAATAATGTGCCCTAGTACAATACCTTGCGTGACCATGAAGTGACACTTCTCCCAATTGAGCACAAGATTTGTCTCTACACACCTCTCAAGTATCTTCTCCAAGTTCCCCAAACATGCATCGAAGGTGCCTCCATACACACTAAAGTCATCCATAAACACTTCAATAATGTCTTCAATAAAATCCGAGATGATAGCATATATACATCTTTGAACGTGCCGGGTGCGTTGCATAGTCCGAATGACATTCGTCGATAAGCAAATTTGCCAAATGGACAAGTAAAAGTGGTCTTCTCTTGATCATCCGGGTGTATCATGATTTGATTGTAGCCACTATATCCATCAAGAAAGCAATAGAAAGAATGGCCGGCTAACCTCTCTAGCATTTGATCCATAAACAGTAAAGGCATGTGATCCTTCCTCGTTGTAGCGTTGAGCTTCCTATAGTCGATGCACATCCGATGACCGGTTACAAGTCTTTGTGGCACAAGCTCATTTTTCTCATTCTTAACAACCGTTACACCACTCTTCTTTGGCACTACTTGCACGGCAGATATCCACTTACTATCCGAAATTGGGTAGATCACCCCACAATCAAGCAACTTGATAATTTCTTCTTTCACAACTTTCATCATGGGAGGGTGAAGTCGACGTTGAGCTTCTTTTGTCGGCTTAGCTCCTTCTTCTAATAAGATGCGATGAACATATGTAGTAGGGCTTATTCCCTTGATGTCCGCCAAGGTCCAACCTATAGCGGTCTTGTACTTCTTAAGCACACGTATCAAATCAACCTCTTGCTTCTCACTAAGCATTGAAGACACAATAACTGGTAGTGTATCTTCTTCTCCAAGATAAACATACTTTAAGTGACTAGGGAGCTCTTTAAGTTCTAACTTTGGGGCCTCTTCCACGCTTGGTCGAAATTTGGTTGTGGCACTTGGAATTGACAAGAACGAATCAAACACCTTGTTGTATGGCCGAGCCTCTATCTCTCCACAAAATTCTACTAGACTCGGCATCATCATAAAAGGCTCGGCAATGTTGCTAGGCTCGGCAATGCAGCCCTTCACTTGTTCAAACGTGACTCATTCTCCCTTCTTGTCAAATCCGACCCCTTGCTCAATCGCTAATTGCTATGCGTCAAGCGAGGTCGACATAACTTGCTCGACCTCCTCCAAAACATCAATGGCATAACCCTCCTTCAAATCAACATTGGGGAATTTCATGGCATCAAATACATTAAACTTGATCACCTCACCATCAAACTCCATAGTTAGGTTGCCCTCGGCCACATCTATCTTTGTGCGTGCCGTCCTCATAAATGGTCGCCCTAGTAGCAATTGAGTGCTATTGACCGGCGAGTCCTCCATCTCAACCACATAAAAATCGGCAGGGAAGATCAATTGGTTAACTTGCACAAGTACATCCTCCACATAACCCTCCGGATACTTACTTGAGCGATCCGCAAGTTGAATGATGACATTGTCCTTCTTGAGAGGCCCTATACTCAACGTTTGGTACATATTGAGTGGCATGACATTGATCGATGCTCCCAAATCCAACATCACATCCTCAAAACGAGTGTTGCCTATCACACAAGGCATATTGAAGCTTCCCAGATCCTTCATCTTTGGTGGCAACTTCCTTTGAATAACGGCCGATACCGTCTCGCTCATAGTCACCACACGAGTCTCCCTAGTATGCCTTCTAGCCGTACATAGCTCCTTCAAAAACTTAGCATACTTCGGTACTTGCTTAATGCACTCCAACAAAGGAATGTTGACTTGCACTTTTCGGAAAATCTCCAACACCTCCTCATCGGACTTATCCTTCTTCGTTTTGGCAAAGCGAGAAGGGAATGGAATGCTTGATGTCAGCACCCCTCCCTTGCTTGCTTGGCTCGGCACTAACTCATTCTTCGATGTTGCGGGATCATACTCAAGCTCATTGCGCAGCCCCTTGTTCTTCACCTTGTTGCCGGCCTCATGCTCTTTCTCGGCATGCTTGCCATTCTCAGCAGCATGGTTGCTCTCGGCTTCAAGGCCCTTGGCTGCAGCATTCTTACCGGCTGCTGCCCCATTGTTCCCATCAACATGGCTGCCGACAATTGCAGGCCCGGCAGTCATCTCTTCATCCTCAATGACCTCAAAAGTTACTTGCTTCTTCTTTGGACTTGATAGAGGAAACAGCTCTCTTCCACTACGAGTTTGAATCACTTTAGCTTGCTCGTTCCTCTGATTGGGAATCGTATTGCTTGGCAACTTCCCTTGCTCATTAAATCTTCCCATAAAGTCTACAACTTGGCCCATTTGAGTCTTGAGCTCACCAATGTCCTTTTGATGATTTTGTTGCCCCGCGAGCAATGCTTGAGTAGCACTTGACAAAGATTGGAGCAAAGCATCATAGTTGGGATTGCTCGGTGCGGCTTGGCCTTGGCTCGGCCCTCCTTGGTTGTAGTTCGGCAATGCAGCATATGGCCCCTGGTTCGGCTGAAATGGTTGCCGAGGCACAAATGGTGCCCTCGGTGCAAATGGTGCTCCTCCCTCTCTCGGTTGCATAGGTGCCCTAAGCACATTGTCATTATTCGCCCATCGAAAGTTAGGATGATCATTGAACCTTGGATTGAAATTTCCAAACTGTTGACCTCCTTGAAAGCCAATAGCATTGCACTCCTCTACTCCCTCATTAACTCTAAATTGAGGGCATTGTTCGGTCTCATGGCCCTCGGTGCAAATTCCACAAACGGTAGCACGCTTCTTCATCAAATTACTCACCAAGTCGGCAAGCTTGTCCACTTTCTCCTCTAACTTTGAGCTCGAAGACGTCTCATGCACTTTCTCACTCCTTTGCACATTGCTTCGTGCCATGCCAAATTGTTGGTTGTTCAAGGCACGAACTTCCAACAAACTTCTTGCCGCACCGGCATTCAACTCCAAAAAGCTACCTCCCGTAGCCGAATCAAGAAACTCTCTCTCCATGACACGCAATCCCACATAGAAATATTGCAACAAGAGCTCATCGCTAATGCCATGCGATGGACACAAAGAAACTAGGGACTTGAACCTCTTGTAGTAGTCGAAAAAAGTCTCATCTCCGGCTTGCTTCACACTAGTAATTTTCTTCCTCAGATCAGTGATACGTGAAGCGAGAAAGTACTTGAGCAGAAACTCGTCCATCATAGAACTCCACGAAACGATGCGACCACTAGGCACCTCAAACAACCACTCCGTCGCTTGATCTTCTAATGAGAACGGAAAAGCCTTCATCTTGAAGTGTTGCAAATCAGTCCCTCTCGGACACATAGACTCCGTGGTGAAGTTAAACCACTGTAGATGCTTGTTAGGGTCCTCACTCGGCATCCCATAAAACGATTTCAGCTTATGGAGGAATCCACTCCTCAATTCAATCTCTCCTGTCTTGTCAGCTTCCAAGGGAGGATAAGTGATATTCGAAGGAGCAACACCGGCTCCAGCAACATGACCATTCTGTGATCGGATTGAAGCCATTATCTCTTCTACTTCCTCTGATTCGGCAAAGGCTTCAAATTCTGGATTTCCAAGATCACACGACGACGAAACTATGGAAGGTGAGCTCGGCAAACTATCAGAAACGGACGGCAATCTGGACGATGATGGTGATGACGGCAAGGTTGGTGATGGAGCTGATGAACTGATTGGTGACGATGGCGGCAATGGCACAAAACGAGCAATAGCGAGTTCTTGATCTAAACGTTGCAAACGGCCTTGAAGATCTCTTGTTCAAATATTAGATTCGGACATGCATTATTTCTGAAATTTGCAACATTTAAACAAGTTAGAACATCGTAAAGAAATAGAAAGCAAGAATATACATCATTACAAGCCACGGCATTGGCGATTACACAATATTTTTCAAACAATGGCACACACAAACAAGTTCGGCAAAGCATCAACAAATTTCGGCAATAGAGAGCAAAAATCCAAACGTCCATGATCATGTAATCGCTAAGTCTAATTTCTTTTAAAATTTTGTTCTAACTCTCGAAGTACATGGAGCAGAGGAGATAACGGTGCAATGGACTGATACAGCCCCCGGTAGTATCATGCTTAACCCGATATACCTCAAGAGTTGAACCACACAACATGTTTTATCTTTGAAGAAAATAGGCTACATATGTCAAGTTATGTTCTAGCGTCTAAAGTGAGGTGATGCTTCGGCACAAGCTGTCGACTAGGTCATACGGATTTTACGTTTCAAAGGTCATTAAAATCACGGAGGGCGAGCCCCCTATAGGAACTAGGCAGGACTCGTTGTTGGACACCACGGAGGGCGAACCCCCTATCGAGTCACTCACCGAGAATGAACATCAGTCTGTGGGCCTTGAGATCCAGTTAGACAAACCTGAGAACCATATCGATGATAATAATTTCCCCATACTTTGTAAAACAAACACGGATCCCTAGCAGTCTACAAGTGTTGATTAAAACCGCCCTCAACCTCATAGAAGTAATACTATTGCCGAAAAGTTGCTTATATGCGTGGGGGGGAAGTATCCCGCGTTTCCCAATCTACATAAAAACGGTTTCCAACATAGCACCATTCACATGAAGGGTTTTGGTTATGATCAACAAAAGTGGCTTCACCTACATGTTACACTTTAGAAACTACAATAAACTCAAACATACACAACACTATCAACCTCCTAGAAATTAAACTAAGTGATTACCAACATACATCAATATACATCATGCAACTTCCGAAATTTAAACTCTACATGCCGAAACATATTTCTACTTTACAAAATCCCAAAATAAAATTAAAAATTACAACTTTACACATATACAACACAAATTTCCAGCAACATTATATACACAACAATAACATAAAACAAGCTTTTATAATCCCCGGCAACGGCGCCAAAAATTGGTGGAAACCTAAGCTCGCACACTATAATAAACCCTACAAAATATCGTTAGTAGTATAAGCAAGTAGGGATCGTTCTAAGCCGGGGATTAAGGGTACCTGAGATATGAAATTGTTAGACAAAAACATATATACATATATAGAAAACGTCACAAATATGGGGGAATAAAATGGATCGGCAGCCCTAGGGCTGCCCTACACTAGACACGAAATAACTTGCTGAAAATAAATCCTAAGTCTAATATTTACCAGTTTGGTCGACATTCTTCCACAAAACACTAACACAAAAGCAATCAAAACATATAACAAGCAAGCAAACAGGACTCACAACAAGATGTTAAAATGTTCTAGACTCAACTTAACTCCAACCCAATTAAGCTCCTAACCGGCTACTAATTGATTAAGACTCCTCATGTATTTTAAATGACTAACCGCCTAATCTAAAAATTATACTAGTCATCTTTGAATATTCTAACCGACGTAAACAAACATGACAAGTAATTAAGCACAAAGTCTTTTTCTTTAGTTGGAAACAAGTTAAATAAGCAAGGTTGTCAATCATCTTATTAACAAGCATGTTCATTTAAATTACTCTAGCCCTCGTGAAAACAACACAAATTAAAATAACCCTAAAGATTACTTAACCCATGTTATTTTCGGCTAATGAGATTAATACTCCACATATTGCAATTATATAGACTACCAATCTTTAAGCACACGAATTTAAAGAACAAGTCAAGAAAACCCTAAAACCAAGTTAACATGCATTCTTGCCGATTATCCTATTAACTAATTCGTTACATATTTCCCTTACTTTTTAGCATGCAATTTGTATTCTTACATCCAAAAACCACTTAAAGATAAAGAAAACAAATTGAACATACAAATCATAAAACCAAATTTCAATCCAATTCATACATAGACATACAAATTAAAACCAAGAATTCATGCTAACTTCATAGACAAAGTTTAACATAACTACAACAAAAATTACAAAGCCAAGAGAAGGGAGTGGATCACACATTAGAAACCTTGGAGACTTCGTCTTGTATGGATCCGGCGGTTGGTGGTGTTGGATAGGGCTGCTGCTCGGCAGTGGTTGTGTCGGCAGCAAGGTGCCAAGGTTTCAGTAGAAACTTTGGGTGTGATGGAGGTGGTTTTGGCTACGGTTTTTGCATAGGACTCTTGGGAAATTTAGGTAGAGCTTTGGCTAGATTTTTGCTTTGGAATGTGACAATTTTTTTCTGTGTAAAAGTTGGCTATTTATAGAGGAAAAGCTGGGTGTTGCCGGCAGCCCTTTGTGCACAAGGAAACCAGAAAACCAAGTTGGTTAAGGATTTGAAACCTTCCTTTCATTGTCTAATTAGGTTTTCTTTTTCTGAATTTTTCTTCAAGGCTTGGGCTTCACATCTTCATGGACTTCTTGTATAATCTTTGGAATTCATTTGATAGGTCTTGATCCACTGAAAATGTCCTCATTGCCGGCAGCTTCATCCTGGCACAAATCTGCCTCTTCCAGCAGCTTCTCCTAGTTTGACTAGGAGAACTTCGTTCTTCATATTCTTCTTCAATGCCTTGTCTTGGTGTCATCCTCCTTCCTTCCTTAAGCTTGGACCATCTTCACATATGCATTTGTACACCATATGATCCATTGAAAACAGAATTTGCAAAAAGGAGGCAGTAGCATCATGGAATCGGCAGACTTGATGTTGTTGCAGTAACTCCGGCATATCTCCCTCCTCGGAGCTCCGATTGATGCGATTCCAAGTCTCAGATAAACTAGACACATATAGCCATTTCCCCACAAAAGGGCTTGATCAAAATCCTTGTGAGTCGTCGGGAATGATTTTTCGAAGTTGGATCAAAGTCCCAGGAAAATCCTGGAAGCCCCTGGATTGGTTTGCTCGAACTGCTGTTTTGCAGCCATCTTTTGAGTGACTTCCCAAACCCCGATTGATCTGAAATTTTAACACAACATTCCTCGGTATATGAATATTAAGCACACCAAATTTCATTGAATTCAGATAAGGATAGATCATATTTTTACTCATCTCAAAATCACGAAAAAGACATATTTTGCACTATTTTCCAGATTTCTCATACTTAGTCATTTTTCGGACAATTAAGCACATTTTACCAAAACTCTACCAAATTAACACTAAACTAAATTATGACTCAATCTTAGACAAATAAGGGTTAAACAAAGCATAAATGAGGGCATAAGCATATAATATCGTCGCACATTGTGCTCCTATCACTTACCACCACCATTCTTAAATCGTACCACCTTTCCACCGAATCCACACCATTGCCGAATTCTTTTCAAGGTTTCTATAAAGTTTGATTCACTCTTCTCTCATGGCTTCTTATTTCTTGTATAATTACAATACTTTGTCTATGAAGATTGTATGGATTTGTGAATGTTTATTTGGTATTATTAATTTGAATTTAGACTTCCGAATTTATTTTATGGTTGTGTAATTTCTGATTTTTATTCATAATATGTTGCGATTTTAATCAGGGTTTATGGACATCATGTTTCGATTATGTTCTTGATTTATTTTGGTTTATTTTCTGAATTCGTATGCACAAAAGTGATGCACTTGAGGGCTGCCTAGGCCCTGGCTTCTCCTTAGGTGATAGCTTCATATGCTGAATACAATATGAGGTGAATTATGCACAAAGTTGATTCACCTTGTGTTGGTTCTAAGGGCTAGAGTAATTCTGAAAATATACATGTTAATAAGGTGAGGTGACGCCATACTTGTTACTTGTTTCCAATTCGACTTTTGTACTTATGTATTTTTTGTGTTTACTTTCTACGCCAAGTGTTCTTAAACCGAATTACATATGTTTAGGATTAATCGCCAAGATAATTCTAAATACTTGAGAAGTCTTAACAATTAGATGAGCCACCAAAGACTCTAATTAGAATTGGAACCGAATTGAATCTTGATTTATTGTTTTATTGCTGCCGTAAATTCCTTGTTTGATTTTGTTACATGTTATGTGGGTTTTGTGTGTAGTGTTATGTGTGAGAGGTGTTGATCATATGTATATAATATTTAGATTTTATTTTCGTAAAATTCAGTAGGTATTTAGATACAATTTTCAATCCCCCCATATAATTTTGTAATACTTCATGAGATTAAATGACCTTAATTTCTCCGGATAGAACGATCCCTACTTGTCTTATACTACTATCGACACAAGAAGGGTAATATATGTATGAAGTTGTTTTGCAGGTACAAACGTGTTTGGAAATAATTCCATCAGTTGCATGGGGCCATAACCAAAACTGTGGAGCCAAAGAAGGAAAAATATCCAAAAAACGAGTATTTCTAAGTTTGTTGTTTAGTATTCTGAAGGTTTATATATTTCAATCTTTCCATTGTGGCTTTAGTCTTCCTAAGTGTGTTTTTTAGCTTTCTGCAGGTTGTATATATTTGAACTATGCATGTGATGATATAGTTTTTCTACTATATGTCTGTGGCAGGGATGATATGTAAGGACATTGATATGTTTAGATATGAGAGTACTGTTTATTTTTGTTTGAGTGAATCATATTTGCCAATCTGCAACATTATAAGAAATAAGGTACTAGAATAAAGTGAAAATAGAAAACAAGTTCCTAGCAAATCACACATTGATATAGGTACTGTTGACAGTAGCCACAGAGGGGCTACATAGGCCCACAGACCCGCAGCCAGTACGTCCGGGGCCGGACTGAGGCCCGGAAAAGGATCACCAGCACCCGGACCCGAGGTCCAGCAGTCTACCTTATGACCAGGGGCCCGGGGACCGGGGACGCCAGCCTACCAAACAGGCCACCAGAGCTGTCCTTTAATTTTGTGTACGAACAGAAGGAAACCAGTCCCACATCGAAGAGTAAGACCAGACCTCACGCCCGACCACCTATATAAGGTCCTCAACTACCCTCTTTAATAGGTAACTGATCTCTCCAACTGCTTATCACTCTTGCTTAAGTTATCTATTCATCCCAACTGTACTAACTTAGGCATCGGAGAGGAAAAGACCGGCCTGCCCGGTATTCCCCTTAGTTAGCAGGTTCGCAGGAGGAGATCACAGCTTTGTTCATCAGTTTCCACTAGGCCTACGGGTTTGTGCAGAAACAATTGGCGCTGTCTGTGGGAAGCATTTGATCCACGAAAAGTAGCGTTGCTCTACCGGAGGGTAGAACCCGATCGATCCTTTGAAAGGCAGTTTGAAAGCAAGTCCACGATCCGGAGGCCATGGAGGGAAGGAAGATGAAAGCTGGCGGGAGAGGGCTGAAAGAGCGAGTCTGGGTCCCCGACCAGGCCCAAAACCCTAAAACTGAGGTCAACGCGAGGTTTGTCCCTTCTCCCGACTGGGACGGAACCCTCGATCGTCGGGGCTCAGACAACCTTGACCAATACGATGAGGGGGGGGAGATAAAAAGGATGAAGGCAGAAGTCGCGCGATTGCGAGAGGAGGGCAATCGAGACCGACTAAGGGCGGATGCCCGGTGCCAAGAGTTGGAAGCGGTAAACATCGCCTTATTGGCGGCCCCGGAGAAAGGACACCGACATGACACCTCTCGGGCGGCATCGTGGCCCGCAAAGAAAGGTGACGAGTTCCCACACCTAGAAGTGGGACAGCCTACAGGAAGGAGAAAGATTGCGCATTTACCCACGCCACTCTTTCCGGAAGCTCTGAGGAATTCTGGGCCGGTTGAGCCCCCATACCGAACGAACTTGGCATCGGGCGAGCAGGACAGCTCTACCGCGAGGACGCTTCAGATGCTCTCCGCCTCGGTGGCGGACATAAAAGACCGGTTGGAGGCCAGAGAGAAAAGGACAGTGCGACCGTAGGACAGTGCGCGATTCAACGAACGCACTGGACCTTTTCCACACCGGGTTAGGGAATCCGGAAGATCTGGTGACCAAAAGTCCCTGAAACTGACATACTCAGGAACGAGCTGCCCATACCAACACCTGGACAGTTTTAAGTCACAAACGGGCACAAAGGGCTACTCAGATGCCACGTGCTGCAATGTATTCCAAGAGACACTCTCGGGGGAGGCATTGGGCTGGTTCTACGAGCTGCCAGTAAACTCGGTGGAAACATTCGAACAGTTGGCTGATAAGTTTGTCGGCCGATTCGTCCTTAGAGCCAAGGCGGCCCAAACGTCAACGATCCTTTTCGATTGCATGCAGACTGACCGCGAATCGCTGCGCGCTTTCGTTAACCGGTGGCATATCACCACGGCCGGGGTCAGAAACTTGGATAAAAGGATCGCTGAGATGGCATTCAAGCAGGGGTTAAGGCCCGGGGAACTCTCGTACGCCCTGCGAGTAAAGGAGCCACTGGACTCTCGTACGCCCTGCGAGTAAAGGAGCCACTGGGGTACGACGAGCGGATGGCCGTGGCCGTCAGGCACGCCCAAGCGGAACATGAGACGTATGGGGATAAGATGCCCAAGCGAAGGTCGGGCGACCTATCACCAACACCCTCCTATGAAAATAAGGCC
Source organism: Potentilla sterilis (assembly GCA_963682095.1). NCBI lineage: Eukaryota > Viridiplantae > Streptophyta > Magnoliopsida > Rosales > Rosaceae > Potentilla > Potentilla sterilis. The sequence goes on from OY821764.1 coordinate 11,109,382, forward strand.
GGGCGACAGGATCGCAATCGTACGCCTACGACCAGTAAGAAGGCCGAAGTATGGGAGGATTGGCGACCCCGCCGGAGCGGCGACGGGAGTTCATCGAAGAGGAGAAGACCACCGCCTTTGCGACCGGCACGGCCCGTGGCAGCAGCGCCAGCGGGGCGATAACCGCGGGCCCTGGCCATTATGCCAGCAGAAAAATCTCCGATGATCCAACCCTCTGCAAAGGGACATGCAGGGTGCCCGAGAAGTAGGAAGCATACGCACCCGAGTCCCCGGGGGATCGAGGTGCATGGAAGCATAAATATGATACATGGTGGGGACCACATAGATCGACTCACCCGGAGCTCGAAGAAGCGGTGCTTAAGGTCGATCCGGGGAAAGGAAGTATATGCCTTTGGGGGAGGAAGCGGCCAGGCCGCTAAAACCGGATGGAACTCGGTCACGTTCTATGAGGAAGAAGAACCGGAGGATCTGATCCAACCGCACAACGATCCCTTCCTCATTACGGTCCAAATAGACCACTGGATAACCAGCCGCATGTTAATCGACACCGGGGCTTCTGTCAATGTGATGTTCCGAGAGGCACACAAGGGGCTGCACCAGGGAAGGGGCAAGTTATCCCAGGATAACGAGCCGTTGATAAGCTTCTCCGGCGAGGTGGTCCAGCCTTTGGTATAGGATTACCTGCTGCTAATCTTCGGCGAGGGAGACAGGACGAGGAAGGAACACCTGGAGTTCATCATCGTGGATTGCCTGTCCTCTTACAATGGCATAATCGGTCGGTCGGAGTTGTGGAGGCTGAAAACATTCATAGCCGGCTATATGCTGATGTTAAAAATGCCTTCACCCGCCGGCGTCATTACCATACGCGGGGACCAGAAGATCGCTCGCAGATATTATGCGGAGGCCCTGGCCCACGGGAGAAAGCGGACCGAGGTCTTCACGGCTACTCAACAAGCGCCAGTACCAGATCCGAGTATTGACCCCCGTGATGACACCCACTCCGACGACGAGAAGCTAAAACGACCGTCGGCTGTGTAAGAAACCGAAGCAATCTCCATTTCGGAGGATCACCAGGAACGAAAAGTTGTGATAGGAACGAAGCTCGCCCCGGCTGTCAGGCAAGAGCTCATCACCTTTCTCCGAGACAACAGTTCAGTGTTCGCATGGTCCTACGAGGACATGCCAGGCATATCCCCAGAAATAGCCGTCCACCGACTAAATTCGTTGCCCAACGTTCCCCCGGTGAGGCAGAAAAGGAGGTCCTTCAGCCCGGTGAAGTATGAGGCGATCAGAGAGGAAGTGCAGAAGCTGAGAGGCATAGGTTTCATCCAGGAAGTCCAGTATCCCCGATGGCTCGTCAACGTGGTTATGGTCCCAAAGAAGGGAACCGACCAGTGGCGCATGTGCGCTGATTTCACCGACCTAAACCGGGCGTGCCCAAAAGACAGCTTCCCGCTCCCCCGAATAGACCAGCTTATAGACTCCACATCCGGTTTTAAACTACTGAGCTTCATGGATGCCTACGCCGAATACAATCAGATAAGGATGAGCCCGGACGATGAAGAGCACACCTCGTTCACGACTGACCGAGGGACCTACTGCTACAAGAGGATGCCGTACGGTCTAAAGAACGCCAGGGCTACATACCAACGGATAGTAAACCGCATGTTGGAGCAGGAGATGGGTAAAACGGTGGAAGTGTACGTGGATGACATGCTCGTCAAAGCCCACGTCCGAGACTTGGCAGTAGTCGTCGGTAAGATGCTCAAGTTTGGGATGCGCCTGAACCCGAAGAAGTGCATCTTCGGGATTTCAGAAGGCTTGTTCCTAGGCCACATTATCAGCCAGCGGGGGATAGAAGCTAACCCGCTGAAGGTCCAAGTGATCCTAGACATGGAAACACCAGGGGAAAGAAACCAGGTCCAGATGCTGACCGGCCGACTGGCCGCCCTGGCCAGATTTATCTCCCGCCTGACCGATAAGTGCGCTCCATTCTTTAAACTGCTCAAGGCACAGCAGTTCAAGAAAATTCACTGGGCTGTGGAGCACGAGGCGGCATTCCAATCCATCAAGACATACCTGTCTGCGGTACCTCTTCTATCCAAACCGGTGCCGGGCGAGATGCTATACCTCTACACAGCTGCATCAGGAACGGCCATCTCTGCGGCTCTCGTTAGGAAGGAGGGCACGCTCGATCTCCCGGTATACTATGTAGGGAAGGGACTTACCAGAGCCGAAAGCCGATACCTTGACATTGAAAAACTGGCTTTGGCCCTGATCGTCAGCGCCAGGAAGCTCCGGCACTATTTCCAATCTCATTTCATCACCTTGTATACCAACCACCCTCTACGGCAGATCCTGCAAAGACCGGATACTAGCGGCAGGCTCGTACGTTGGGCAGTCGAGTTAGGAGAGTTCGATATAACTTATGCCTCGCGAACGGCCATCAAGGGCCAGGCCGCTGCAGATTTCATATGCGAACTCACCCCGATGGCAGTAGAAGCGCATTCCGGCCGGTCCGAGGGCACCGAAACAGTTCAAGCCATAAAGGTCGAACCAGGCCTCCCCATCGGTTGGAAGCTTTATGTGGACAGCTCTGTAACGGGTAAGCGGAGTGGAGCCGGCGTTATGCTAACCTCACCCGATGGCCAGTCATACGAGTATGCCCTGCGGTTCCTTTTCAATACTTCCAACAACGCCGCTGAGTATGAGGCCCTCATAGCCGATTTGCAGCTAGCCAAGGAAATGGGGATCCCATCCTTGGAAATATACAGCGACTCGAGCCTGGTGGTAAACCAGATGAACGGGCTGTTCGAAGTCAAGGAACCCCAGTTAGCCTCCTACCAGGCTTTGGCCAAAACCCTGATCGAGCCATTCCAGGGCGCAACAATTCAGCATATACCCCGGGAGGCAAATAGGCATGCGGACGCCCTAGCAAGGTTGGCAACAGGAAACTACCCACCAGAGTACCGGAGAGCTAAGATTGAAACCCTCCAGAAACCGAGCATAAGCAAGACCATCTCTGAGATATTTGCGGTAGAGGAGGCGCCACCGAGCTGGATGGATCCGATAATTAAATACCTGGTTGACAAAACCAGCCCCCAGGATAAAGTAGAGGCTAGGAGGCTACACCTCCGGTGTGCCAGGTACAGCCTCCTCGGCGGCAAGTTGTACCGAAGAGGGCACAGCTTCCCCCATCTAAAATGTGTAACTAAAGAGGCGGGAGAAGCCATCATGCAAGAAATCCATGAAGGAGTGTGCGGTAACCATTCTGGCGCCCGATCCCTGTCTCATAAGTCGCTACGGGCAGGATACTTTTGGCCAGACATGGCAGCAGCATCGAGAAAAATATCAGGCGGCTGCCACAAATGCCACATGTATGCCACTACACCTCATGCTCCGGCAATCGCGTTGTCAATTCTGTTAGCGCCATGGCCGTTCGCACAGTGGGGGCTAGACATCATCGGCCATGTCCCAATAGTTGTGGGACAATACAAGTACGCCATCGTAGCCGTTGACTATCAGACAAAGTGGGTCGAGGCGGAACCCCTAGTCAAGATTACCGAGAAAAGGGTGAAAAAATTCCTATGGAAGAACATCTAACGGGACACAGTTCAACAATGCTGATCTCATCCAGTACACGGCCTCCATGGGGACCCGGATGTTGTTCGCCTCAGTGGCTCACCCACAAACCAACGGCTAGGTTGAAGCGGTCAACAAGATTATCAAAAGTCTCCTCAAGAAGAAGCTCGATGACAAAAAAGGATGTTGGGCTGAGGAACTCCCCGCGGTTCTTTGGGCCATCCGGACGACAGCAACCCAAGCAACAGGGGAGACCCCGTTCTGCATGGCATTCGGGAGCGAAGTGGTACTCCCTGTAGAGACTGACATGCCCAGCGGCAGGGTCGAGAATTACGACGCTGAAACAAACGCCGAGGGCATACGACTCAACCTGGATCTCATTGAGGAGCGGCGCGACCAAGCACATATGCGAAACCAAACATACAAGCAACGGGTCGCTCGATACTATGACAGAAAGGTCTGGGAAAGGAAGTTGCAAGTGGGGGATTGGGTGATGAAGAAAGTTCAGAAAAAGCCGCTGGCCTTGGAGCCAACTTGGGAAGGGCCCTACCAAATCACCACAGCCGCTGGTCCGGCGACATTCCACATCATAGACACCGAAGGCATCTACTCCACCCGCCCATGGAATATCCAGTATCTGCGGTTCTACCCTAAGTGAGATTACTGCCTTAAAAATGGACAATACGGTATTTAGTACCAACGTTGCAATACAGATAGTCACTGCCTCTAGAATGAACTACAGCTGGTTACAAAGTAGATACATCTGCCAAGTATATAAAAAAAAAAAACCGCTAATCAGCGCCACCGGAGCCTCTAATCCCTGACCCACCAGCCTTGAGAGACCGCTCTTGCTCCAACTTCTCGGCCAAGGCTACCTCAGCCTTCATCCGCTCGGCATCAAGCCACCCTTTCTCCCTCCACTCCAGATACGCATCATTTATACCCTTCGCACAGGCGGCCTCCAGCATCTCTGCAAGTTCCACCGACTCCCGAAAATCGTCAATAGCTTTATCAGCGGCTTCGGCAAGTTGGGACTCTACAAGCTTCTCCCCTCCCTTGAGGACTGCTGTCACTTGGGTCTGCAGCTCCAAAATCTTCGCCTCCAATTCCATAATCCTCTTTTCCCGACCACCAGTCGACCGGCCTCCTCCCTGTCCTGCGCAAGCTTAGCCTCCGCCAATGACAGCTGCATGGTGAGGTCCTCCACTTGCCTCTCCAGAACCGGAGTCTCCTCACTAGGCTCAGCGGCGTAAAGGCTATGAACCAGCTGGTACAGGTACACAAAAGAAGAACATTAGCTCGTAGCACAAAAAGGGAGAAGGAGCGCAGAAGAACCTCAGTGCCACACAGGTACGCGATCAGACTTACCCGAAGACCCAATTCCACAGCTTTCTTCCTGCTCTCGCCCGGCCGCACATCTCCGGCGGCGTCCCGATCAAGTCCCAAGGCCTCAATGGTAGATGCCACGAACCTACCAAAACCACCATCACCAGAGCCGCGATCGGCTTCCGGCTCAACGGTTTCCCTACTCCTTCGGCCACCGGTTCCCTCCGCCAGAACCAATGCTGACCCCCCACCGGCCGAGCTTGACGCCCCGGTATCAAACATCCTCGCCCTCTTGGCTGGAGCTTCTCCAAGACCGCTTCTGCGGTACCAAGTCATCTCCGTTGCCTCTCTCTCCCGCGGGGCTCGTATCCCCACTGGCCGCGCTAGAGGTTCCGGACCAGGTGAGCCCACCGATCCTACATCCCGAATAACAAGTGGGGCATTCTCCTCACCTTCGGCCGCCGACCGTAGTGGGAATCCGGAAGCATGAGCGGCACAGGCGTACTGTGCACTGTGCTCTCTAGGGTGTCTGGATCTACAACGGTTTTCGAGGCCATCTCCCCCATCTCCATCAACCTCTGGGCCACAAGTTCGTCATCCGCCTCGACAGTCTCCTCGCTCCGAACACCGAGCCGGGGGGCATTAGCTGCAAATCAATAAACCGAGCGGTTAGAATAAAATACGACCGCACAAAACAATAGTGTAAGGCACTTTACCAGGTTTCTTTCCCATCTCACATATCTCCAACACATTCCACCGGATGAAATTGTAAGAGCTCCGGCCCAGACTGTCCCACCAAACAAAAAGCCGAGCTATCCGTTGCCTCTCCAAGTCGACCAACCGGTACGACTGATCCCCGATAGCTTGGTAAGCCCCGGGCACCCGAAAGCTTTTCGAATTACGCTGCCACCTACCCCCGGCCATCACAACCGATCTCCTCCATACATTCGAAACCGAAAATTCGTCGGCCGTTTTTTTTTTTTCGTCGGGAAAACCCTTTTTTCTGGCAATGCTTGTTTCCTTGCTTTCGTTTATTGCGTGTTATGTGAACTTTTGTGTGAGTGATTTGTGTGAAAGATGTTGATCACTTGTAAATATTATATTAGGATTTATTTTCATGTTTTGTATTTAATTTTGTAGGTTTTTAAAATCATCTTCAAAACCCCCATATTTTCGTAAATATGCATATATGTATATATTTGTGACATGATGTATATATGTATATATGAATGTGTATTTTTGTCTAACATTCTTATATTTCAGGTACCCTTTAATCCCCGGACTGAACGATCCCTACTTGCTTTATACTACTAACGATCTTTTGTAGGGTTAAATTGCGTGCGATTCTCTTCGCGTCACTATTTTGGAAGCGCGTAGGAAACGTGGGCACATGAGCCTTTTCTACTATGTTTGGTGCGGCATAGGAGCCGACTCGGAGGCGGAGGCGGAGGGGGTGGTTGGGGTTTTGGTGGAGGGAGTACAAGGTGGAGCGGTGGTCGGGGGAGCGGAGGGAGAGGTAGAGGAGGGGCTGGGCGGAGGAGAGGAGGGAACAAATGGGCTTGGAGAGGACTGAGAGGGTGGGGTGGTAGTGGGGGGGAGTCGGGCTAGGCATCAATTACAGTTGCTAGAGCTATATGCCTGTTGACAGTGTATATGGTGCACCGCCAAGCATATTCAACGACCTCATAGACCGGCCAACCGGTGTGATAGGCCTTACTTCCAGCATGCATCGGGTAGACCGACACCTCGGCTACATCTCCATTATGAAACATCACTGGTGCCGCATCCGAAAGGCGTGCCACCGGGCTCCTATGAACACGTTGACTACCTGGTGATACGAATGCCATGCTTACGGTCATTAATTGAACATAAATATATAATCATGTATCGAATGAAGGCATGTATTGCTTGAGGATGTCATGCATAGTCTTTCGCTGGTGTTGGCTTACCCGTTGGAATGCCTCAGCCTTAGTTGTTACTGGCCTACCCGGTGGAATGCTTCAACCGTAAGTTGTTACTGGCCTACCATTTCCCGGAGGAAAATCTCGGAGGATAGAACTCGGCCAGTCACACACGAAAGACTATATGTTATGCACCAACAAGTTAAAAATTTACTGGTGGATCAGGTAATCATGCACATTCATTAGCCGGTACAAAAATAACTATGTGTGTAGCACGGTACAACATGCGTATACGGTTATGAACCCGGAGAAGGAAGCCACCGACGATCCCTACCGAAGAAGGAAGCGACAACGATGATGACTATGCCTCGACTCTGAGTACTCTTGACCTCTGACCATTACTCTGCACACTGGGCGATTTAAACTGAAGGGCCCAGGGGGAAGTAATTTAAAAACGTTAGACTAGTGAGTGGATAAAAATAAAATGATTTATTATAGTACTTTAAATGAAAGTATTATATTACTTTCCCAGAGTTTTAGAAATAAAACCATAGTGCATGCATTATAAATAAAACGTCCCACGTTTTAAGAAAATCATATTTAAAAATCAGCCCCGCTGATATAAAATCAAGTAAATAAATAATTATTCTTTTTATATATATTCAAAACAATATACTTTTCAAACCAATTATTAATATTTTTCGACCAATCCCATTGGTCATATAAAAAAATCTCAGCCCCGCTGGTTCGGGAATTTATTAAAAATCAGAAAGTCTCATAGAGAAAATATTCCCGAAAACCACATAATATAAAATCAATCATGATCAATCCCATTGGTCATATAATAAGATAGGGGAACGTCATTACCACCATTTAATAGTAGCCTCCCAGGCTAAGGGTCGAGCATCCAAGACTCTCTATAGCGTCCCACGCTATGCCCGTACACGTCGACCACCGAGCGTGAATCTGACCTATGTAGTCAAGTCGTCACCTCGCATGGGATCAGGCGACTAAGCTAGCCAGCATCAATATATATCTGGACCCTGATATGGTGAAAATCCGAAAACAAAACCGAAAGCACGCATCCCCTTATATATCATAAATCCGTACGGTCCCCGACCGTACATCTGAGGCCTATATATATATATAATCAAATAAAATCATAGTCTCGAAGGAACATATATATATCTAACATGTCTCAATGTCATAGAAATAATATCGAAAAGAATAAATAACTTCGACATGTCTCACATGTCGGAAAAATCACAAATACCGAAAGCATAAAATCTCCCGAAATCTCATTGCCGGTCCTTTCATTTGAATACCATTAAAACATATTCAGCATGATCAATTATGAATAATTAAAACATACTATTTCCGGAAACCTCGTTTCCGGATAAAATCACGTACTACTAAAATAGTAGTAAAAGCATAACCCCAAAACCATATTTCTTTAAATATCATTTCATTTTAACTATATGAATTTTCATGCTTCTCAAATCATTTTTTTGAAATAAACTTCATTTCATTAACACAATTATGCATGCATTTATTTAAAATAAAAATCTACTCACAGTACGGCAGAGCGCGCCGCTAATCCGATCTATCGTCCCGTCGAATAACCTCTCGACCTGTAATAGGGACGTAATTATAATTATTACGAAACTCGGAATTTATTTATAAACGTTAAATTTACGGACGTCCTTACTCGTCCGAATAATCCAATTTTTAAATTCTTGTTATCGGTATTGGAATTACGTCTCAAATACCGAAACCATTTACGTCCAATATTACTCAGGACACCCATTCCGAGTCCGATCCATTATTTTACTTGATATTTCGACGTAAAACCCTTTTAATCAGCTTTTAACCTTTTTACGGTAAGTCAACACTAAAAACTACTGGTCAAACAGTAATTTAGAAAGTCAACAGTAAATGGTCAAAGTCAGAATTGCTATTTACTATTTACTTTTACTGTTTACTATTTACTGTTTACTGTTTTACTTTTCACCTTTTACCGTTTTACTTTTACCTTTTACTGTTTCACTGTTCATCGTCTTCAACCTCTCGCCGCCGGAACAGTGGCGCCGCCGCCACCGTCGGCCGAACAGCAGCGTCGCCACAGGAGGCCAAAACACCTCCAATCGATCCCAAATTTCCACAGCAGCGTAGCCACCACCTCGGGGACTCATCTCCGTCGCCTCCGCCGCCAAAAACCCACGCAGCCGCCATGTACGGCGGCCTAAAAATCGCAAACTCCAATTTCTCCAAAACTCAACCAAAGGAACCCCAAATTATACTTAATCGAGTCCAAATGAAACGACCCGATCCTTGATAGGAGCACAATGTGCGACGATATTAATATGTATTTGCCCTCGTTTATGCTTTGTTTAACCCTTACTTATCTAACATTGAGTCATAATTTAGTTTAGGGGAGTGAAATTGGCACCCCCTTTTTTACATTCCACACCCCCCTCTATTTTTCTAATAACTTTTAATGCAAAAGTAATTTGTGTCTTCCTATTCTACCCTCTCTTATTTCAACTAAGTTCTTTTATTTTTCTTTTCTCTTAATATTTTTTCTTTTAGGATTTTTAGATAAGAGATCTTTTACAGTCTTGTTCTTTTAGGTTGCTCATCAAATCTTGTCGTTAACCATTCCTGAGTATAATTTTTTCTGCAAATATTTGAGCGAATAAATCACAACACCCAAAACACCCATTGGAAGAAAAATGCAAGTAGATAAACTTGACAAATGGTTCATCTACGCAAATTTAAGGTTTTTTTTTTTTTTTTTTTTTTATGAGGAAAGAAAAGGAACACTACAGAGCATGATACAGCAGGTTTACTATGCAAGATGGAACAAAATTTTCCAAGGTTGTTGTACTTGTGCCCAAAATTGGCTAAACCATCCGCACACAACTAAGCAAAATTAAGATTACAAATCCACAATAGTCAGGAACTAATTATTTCAAATTAAACAAAAATAAATTGATGATCGATCTTTGTTCATGGAGTTCTAGTTGGCAGACTTGATGGCATGATCCCGAGAGATGACAACAACAAAATGGCATAATGCATATCCTCCTGTACAACAAAGTTGATCAAACTAAAATACATACAAGCACCTACTTATGAAAGGCTATGTTTATATTAATAGAGATCAAGAAAAAATTACTTACATGTTTCTCATAGCTTCATTCAGCAGGTTTAGCTTTTGAAGGACAAGTACGACTATTATGTCCGGTTTTTTTACAAAGGCTACACTCCCGAGGTGTTTTTCCCACCAACTCAAACAATGAAGGTTCACGCGTTGTACTACTTGAATTCTTTCTCTTCTTTGACCCTATTGGACGACATTTATGAGCTCGAACATTAGGTTCAAAAATAAAAGGAAGAGGTTGATCAAGAATTTGACATATCCGCCGTTTTGTGACTTCTTTTTGCTCCATAGGAAGTTTCTTGTACTTGTCTTTAAGCTGAGAGAGACAATCCAGTAGATCTTCATCGTCATCCATGCTTTCATGATCATTACCAAATGCTTTAGTTTCCATTCTCCATTGGCTATGAATATCTTCAAGTGTCAGTACATTCATTCGCTTCTCCCTGATCATATGTACACATGGAAGACCCATGGTTTTGAAAAAGTGACCCTTGCATTCTGATGAATAGCTTTTGGTGTTTGCAAGTACATATTGCTTATGTACCTCGTACAAGGCAAATACAGAAACATGACCAACAACCTCCTTGAAGAAGGGAATGCATAAGCTGCGAGGAACTCGAATTTTTTCGCTTGAGAGCTGAGTCTTAATCTCTTGAAATTGATTTTGAATGGCAAGACACATTCTATCTTTTATCATGTGAAGATCTCCAGTAGATACTTGAAGGTATGCTTTCAAAGTTCCATGAGCACCTTCAGCTCTTGAAGTAACATTGTTGCCAAAATGTGTTACTTGCCCGGTCCATGCATCGACAAATCTTTCTTTCCAAATAAGCCATGTCTCTCTAATATAGTTCAAGACCCATCCATAGTCTTTGTACTCAACTTCAAAGTTCTTCCAGCATTCATTAAATGTCAATTCATCACAAGAACTTATGACATTATTCCATGATGATAAGAAAGCAACCCAAACATTCTCTTCCTCAAAATAACTCTTACAGTTGGCCAGAATGTTCTTTTTGATATGCCATACACATAAAAGATTCGGAGTCCTTGGAAAAACAATCTTGATAGCATTCATTAATGCCAACTCTCTATCAGTTACGATAGCTAAAGGTTGGACATTATCTCCCAACAATTTGCTAAACATCTTTAGAGCCCAAACGTAATCTTCAACTTTCTCTTTCTGTAAGAACACAAAACCAGAGTAAAATGACTTCTTGAAGCTTGACATTCCTATGATTTCCAGCAATGGCATCTTATACTTATTTGTCTTGTAAGTGCAATCCATCACAAACACATGTGGGTAACTTTTTGTCAACTGAATTGAAATTGGATGAGCAAAGAACAGATGAGTCATTTCGCCTTCCTCATTATACTCAATATTATGCGAAAAACCAGCATCACCTAACTCGTCCAATAAGGCTTGAATAATTGAACGCCCTGCTAACATTTCTTTCTTGAAGCTAGATGTCATACTATATATATTTCTAGAAACAGCCAGAAGATGAGGATTACTTTGTCGAAGTGAAGAGAGAATTTGACGTGGTGCTATGCCTGCCTTATGCATCTGTTTTATTTGTTCAACTTCTTCCTCTGAAAACCTTCGACAATAAGGATGTCCTGACATGTCATTTGAAGGTACATGATTGTGAGACAAAGTTTTTATCTCCACCTTCCAGACTCCTTCAGGTTTCCTTCTCCCCACAATTTCAAACGGGCAATTAATGAGCCGAGATGATGATCTATTTTTCCTATTCTCTTGTGGAATTCCAGTTTCTCGGTAAGCACCACCTCTATCACAACCAATAACCACATTTTTATCATGTCTAGATCGTTTGATGACCATAACATATCCCTGTTCTACTCCAATCTTACGAACAACACTAAGAAGGTCTTCTCGACTTTGAAAGCTTGTAATTTGTAAAGAACTGAATCTGTCATGTTCATCTTGAAGATTTCCTGAAGCATAAAACAGCTTATACAAATAAATATTGATATGGATGACTTGCTACCTAGTTGTTTTTATCTATCATAATTGCGTAGATTAAGTGCTCATTTTAAGACAGCTAGCAAATAGAGACCTGAATGCATCTGTGTAAAATAGAAAAATAGAAGTGCATGCTCATGTCTGGATTAAGTGTAAAGATTATTTACATGTCCATCCATATAACAAAGAGAGTAATGAATGCAGAAGTGTAGTTAAAGAAAAAGAAAAATATTTTGATAGATAGAAGCAGCACGTGAATGCATGACTAAAATCGATTCTTTTGATATGTGTAGTTATAATAGAAGTGTTGTGTAGTCAATCTCTAATTTAGATGGATGGAAGCTATCTCTCTTTATTTTTAAGTGCTTAGGTATCTCATATAAAATAGAAGTGTGAATAAAAAGCTAACCATGGTTGGAAGGTGCTGCTGACAAGTTAAATGGATGATCGAGTTCTAACATTGCTTCAACATCATTTGACTGTACAATGTTCAGAATTTGTTGAAGCTGAGAATCCAATGTTACTTCATCTTTATCCATTGTTGGGAGAGAAACTGCATACACATATACAAAGGTCATGAGTTAGCATTTAAACTTAGAATCATATACTACATACTACAAATTATAAGTTAAACTTAATCCCAACACCATGAAAGACTCGTAAATAACAATAAAAGTTAGATTGACTAACTAACTAACTAATGTATTCTTTTCCTTTTTATAGTACCAACATTTTAAGATTAAAGTAGTGCTCTGCATAGAGCATCAAAAACAAAGATAGACATGAATGCATGAGATATACAATGCTTTTTCAATGGAAGAGATACCATATTGTGTATGGATTTTTTTTGCTTATCTTAACAAATAAAAAAAGACACAACAGCCTTGTAGTCAACAGTCACCATATGAGGATTTTTTTTTTTTTTTTGGTCTGTAACAAGAGATGAGATAGTCCAAATGGACAACACTCCTTTGCATATCCATGTCTAGCCAAACTAACACGTACTGCATACAAACCCATGGACCCTCTTTGTTGTTGTTTTGCTTCCTAAAGCACCATAAAATTTTTCTTTCAATGATACTGTAATACAAGACCTAATAATCAAATCGATTAACACCAAAACCCCATAACGACATCAACACTTACCCAACCAACACAAATAGCTAAAACCATCACTTTTATACAATCAACCACTCAATACGTTGAAAATTTTAGTGACAAAACAAGCAATCCTAGTCTATATTTACAGAGAAATTAGAATAAAGGATGGATTCAAAGACGAGAATAATACCTCCGCCCGAAAAAGAACAGTATGCCTCCCCTGAGAAAACCACCGTTTGAAACTCCACTTATCGTGCCTTCCTTTTCAGCGTCGTCATTCTTCTGTCTCTTGTAAACTCTTAGTCTTCCTCTAGTCTTCTCTCAGTTTTGTGTGTTAAAAACGATACGTTTCCTAGATACAATTGAGTTTTAAGAGATTGATTAAAATTAAGAGAAAAGAAAAATAAAAGAACTTAGTTGAAATAAGAGAGGGTAGAATAGGAAGACACAAATTACTTTTGCATTAAAAGTTATTAGAAAAATAGAGGGGGGTGTGGAATGTAAAAAAGGGGGTGCCAATTTCACTCCCCTTAGTTTATTGTCATTTTGGTATAGTTTTGAAAATATGTGCTTTAGAATCCGAAAAATGACTAAGTATAAGAATTCTGGAAAATAGAGCAAAATGTGCCTTTTTCGTGATTCTGAGATAAGTGGAATTGTGACCTATCCTTTTCCAAATTTAATCAAATTTGGTATGCATATTATTGGCTTGCTAAAGGGTCTTGTGTCAAAAATACAGATCAATCGGAGTTCGGGAAGTCACCTAAACGATGGCTGCAAATCAGCAGTTCGAGCAAACCAATCCAGGGACTTCCAGGATTTTTCCTGGGACTGTGTCCCAACTTCAAAAATTCATTCCCGGCGTTTCTCAAGGAATTTTATCAATCCCTTTTTTAAAGAGGAAGCTCTACGTGTCTAGTTTCTCTGAGACTTGGAATCGCATTAATCGGAGCTCCGAGGAGGGAGTTATACCAGATTTACCGGAGCAAGGTCATTCAACCCGATTCCACCAAGTTTCTGCCTCTTTTCCTTTGTTTCTGTTTTCGATGGACATTTTGGCGTGCAATTGTATATATGAAGATTGTCCAAGCTTATTGAAGGATAGAGGAAGACATTGAGCCAAGGCAATGGAGGACAACATGAAGAAAAGAAGATTTCCTAGCCAAGCTAGGATTGGTTGCCGATCGGCAAGCTTTAGCTGCCGGTTTTTGGTTCTTGGCGTTTGGGGCATTTTTCCATGGATCAAGTTCACCAAATGGAGTTGTCAAGTCCACATATGAAGTCCACGAAGATATGAAGCCCATACTATGAAGAAATATTCAGAAAAAGAAGTCCAAGAATGCAATAATTATTCAACAAGGAAACATAAGCCAACTAGGAAAAGGAAAACCTCCTATCCTTGTTGTGACCGGCAACCCTAGCTCCTTCCTCTATATATAGCCATCTTTTACACAGAAAAATAAGTCACATCCTAAGCCAAAACACAAGTCCAAAGCTTTACCAAATTTTCTACCTTAAGTCCTAGATAAAATTCTTGCCGAAACACCATCACCACCACCATAAAATTCCTGCCGTACCCATCTTCATCCTCCCTCAAGATCAACCGAGCTGCTGCCCAAAGGTGTCTAAATGTATGATCTACTCCCTTCGGCTTGTAATTTTATCGGTTTACTAAACTATGTCTATGTAGTTTGTATGTTCTTTTGGTATTTGTTTTTATGTCTATGTAAGAACAATGAGTTTGTTTGGTTTTGCATGTTTAATATGAAAGTAAAATTTCGTATCTTGGTTTTATTTGTTAATTCTAAGTGTCGAAATTGGTTGTTCTTAAAGAGATAATATGTAAACTTAATATGTAGAAATCGTAGGTTAGTCTTAGGGAAGCATGTTCACAATTTGATTCTTTTCTTAACTTGGTTTGTTCTTTAAAATCTGTGTGCCTTAAGGATTTGTAGTCTATGCAACTGCAGTGTGTAGGGTGTCGGTCTCACTTAACAAAATAATTTAGGTTAATTCGAATGTGTCATTGTTTTAGCTTGAATTGTTTTTAGGTTCGAGTGGTTTAAAAGAACTTACTTGGTAATAAGAAGAGTGACGCCTTGCTTGTTGACTTGTCTCCGACTAAAAATACTTTGAACTTAATTACTTGACATGTTTGTTTTCGACTTTGTAAGTGTCTTCAAATATGTTTAGTATAAATCTTTAGGGTTAGGCTTTAATAGAAAACCTTAAAGTGCTTGAGAAGTCTAAAATCGATTAGTGAAACCTTGTAGAAGCTAATTAGGTCGGAACTAAGTTGAGTCTAGAATATTTTGTTGCATGCTTGCCTTGAGTCTTATTTGCGATTTTCTACGTGTTATGATAGTTTTTTATGAGTGCTTTGTGTGGAAGATGTCGACCAACATGTAAATAGTAACTTTAGAATTTAATTTCATGTCTTTAAATTCGTACCTAGAGTTAGGGGCAGCCCTATGGCTGCCGAACCTCATCTTCATCCCCCTTGATAATTCAATTCGTATATATGTATATAAGTGTGACAATTGTGTGCATGTGTGTTTGTGAATATTTGTGTTAACATTCTCATGTTTCAGGTACCCTTAATCCCCGGCTTAGAACGATCCCTACTTATTCTATACTACTAACGATTGTAGGGTATTATTGCTTGATGCTCACTTAGGCGACTCATCAATCCTCGTTCTAATTTTGACCGTTTTATCTTTTACTTTTACGTTCCGAGGAATTTTTGTTACGATTCGAAAGTTTTAAATGTTGATTTTCTATTAAGTTGACCCGATGAAGAATTTTATTTCTCGACGAGATAAAAGACGTCGAAACGAGTTCGTGGACATGTGGCACGTTTAATTTGGAGTTCGCATGAAGAAGTTACGACGTAAAAACCCGAAACTTGCCCTTTTTGGACGAGTATAAATAGACAGTTTTAGATTTCCCAAAAGGGAAAGTTTTTATTTTTCCCGTTTTTCTTTTTTCTCCTTTCTTTCTTTTTTTTCTTCCTCCTCCCTCGATCGACCCGACCCCGAGCTGCTGCCTGCCTCCATCTTCCTCCGCCTTCCGGTCACCACTTGCCGAGCCACCGGTCCCGTTGGGACCGCCTCCTCCTCCTCGTCTTCGCTGTGGCAGCGACACGGCGTGAAACGCCGCCGTTTGCCCGTGCGACGCCCGAGACCGATCGCCCCCGATCGGACGGAACTCCCTCCTCTGGCCATGGTTCGGTCCAATTTTTGGGGGGGGAATTGAAGATATCGACGTGTACAACAAGTCCAAGGAAGGAATCGAACTAATTCGAGTCAGGTAAGGAGGAATTAAAAATTGGAATTTCTAGGCTTTTGGTGAAATCAGTGGAGGTTGTGTAATTAATGTTTTTGTTGTAATTGGAGGTTGGAATTGAGTTATAAACATTGTTTAAAGTCGATTGAGTGTAATTTGATGTTCGATTGGGTGGTTTTTTGTGGAAATTTGACGTTTTGTAATCTGGGCCGTCGTGTCGGCCGCCGATCGCTGCGGCTGTGTGGGTTTTTGGCGGCAGTGATGGTGGGGATGAGTCCCTGAGGTGGTGGTGATCATTTTCGGATGAGTCCCTGAGGTGGCGGCGCTGCTGCCGGCGGCGAGAGGTAAAAAGAAAGATAAAAGGGTGAAAAATAAAATGGTAAAAGGTGAATAGTAAACGGTAAAATATTAAAAGGTAAACAGTAAAAGTAAATGGTAAATAGTAATTCTGACTTTGACCATTTACTGTTGACTTTCCAAATTACTGTTTGACCAGTAATTTTTACTGTTGACTTACCGTAAAAAAGTTAAAACAACTGATAAAAGTGGTTTTACGACGAAATAATCAGAAAAAGAATGGATCGGACTCGGGATGGGTGTCCTGAGTAATTTTGAGACGTAAATGGTTTCGGTATTTGAGACGTAACTTTAATACCGATAATGATAATTTCAATGGGGTTATTCAGACGAGTGAGGACGTCGTAAATTTCACTTTATAATCAGATTTCGAGTGCTGAGATATCTTTTAAATACGTCTCTATTACAGGTCGAGAAGTTACTCGATGGGACGAGAGCGCGGATTTCGGCACGCTCGGCCGTACACTGAGTAGATTTTTATTTTAAATAAATGCATGCATATATATTTTACTGAAATACAATTTATTTAAATAAATAATCTGAGAAGCATGAAAATCCGTAAAATTAAAATGATATTGATATTTAAAGAAATAAGGTTTTGGGGTTATGCTTTTATTTTAATAGTATGTGATTTTATCTGGAAACGAGGTTTTCGGAAATGGTATGTTTTAATTAATCATAACTTGATTATGTTCAATAAGTTTATGTGTATTTTGATGTAAAGACCGGAAATGAGATTTCCAACGATTTAATGTTTTCGAATTTGTGATTTTTCGACATGTGAGACATGTCGATGTTGTATATATATTTTTCGATATTATTTTACGGCATATTGGATATGCCGGACATATATGAATATATTTTGAGACTATTATACTATTTATGATTATTATAAGCCTCAGATGTGCGGTCGGGGACCGTACGGATTTATTATATATAAGGGGAAGTGTGTTTTCAGTTTTATTTTTGGATTTTTCACCATATCAGGGTCTATATATATATATTGATGCTAGCTATCTTATTAACCTCATCCCACGCGAGGTGACGACTTGACCATGTAGGTCAGATTCACACTCGGTGGTTGACGTAGGGTTGTATAGAGGTTTAGCGTGGGACGCTATAGAGTCTGTGAGACTCGACCCATAGCCTGGGAGGCTTACTATTAAATGGTGATAACCTTCCCCTATTATATGACCAATGGGATTGGTCATGATTTTTATATTATGTGGTTTTCAGGAATATTTTCTCTATGAGACTTTCTGATTTTAATAAATTCCCGAACCCGGGGCTGGGGTTTTTATATGACCAATGGGATTGGTCGAGAAATATTATAAATTGATTTTCAAAAGTATATTGTTTTGAATATATATAAACAAAATAATTATATGTTTATTGGATTATTGATGGAGATTATTATCCAAGCACATTGTACCTGAAAAACAACTTCATACAAATATTACCCTCTTGTGTCATCGTTAGTATAGAGCAAGTAGGGACCGTTCAATCCGAGAAAATCAAGGGCGTTCAATCACATAAAGCATTACAAAATCATATTGGAGATTTGAAATTTGATTCTATATTCTACTGATTTTTACGAAAATAAATCCTAAATTAAATATATACATATGATCAACATCTTTCACACAAAACACATTACACAAAACTCACTTAACATGTAACAATTTCGTACAAGGTAACAATATAGCAAAATCAGCAAGTACTCAAGATTAGTATTAGTTCCAATTTAATTAGAGCCTTCGTGGTTATTCTAATCATCAAAACTCCTCAATTATTTAGAACCAGCTTCGTGCATAATCCTAAACATGGTGCTAATCAGTTTAAAGACACTTCCTGTAGAAATTAAACCAAGAAACACATAAGCACAATGAGTCGAATTGGAAACATGCAACAAGTATGGTGTCACCTCACCTTGCTTCAATATGTAAATTTTTCAGAATTACTTTAGCCCTTAGAATTAACACAAAAACAATCAACTTCGTGTATAATTATCCTTATGTTACATTCGGCATATGAAGTTATCACTAAAGAAAAGTCATGGCCTAGGCAGCCCTTAAGTGCATCACTTTTGTGCATACGAATTCAGAAAATAAACCAACACACAATCAAGAACACATGTAATTAATACTATATCATAAACCCTGCATAAGATTGAAACACATCAAGAACATAATTCGGCATTCAAAAATCCAAGTAGCAAATTCGGAAATCCAAAATAGAATTATTACAACCACAAATCCTTATAATCTTCATAGACAAAGTATTACAAAAATACAGAAAATATAAAGTCATGAGAGAAGAGTGAATCACACTTTAGAAGAACCTTGAAGAGACTTCGGCAAGAGATGGATTCGATGGTGATGGAATGGTGCGATTGTATGGAAAATTGGTGGTTCGGCTATGTATTTTCTGTATGGATTTGTGGTGCTAGTTGGACAAATTTTTGGCTAGTGAAAAGTGAAAGAGAAGAGATGATTTTCTGTATAAAAATCGTCCAATATATAGAGGTAAAAGGTTGGCTACAACTAGGGTTCATAAAACCTAGTTTTTCTCAAACTTATCCTGCTGGCAGATTTGACCTTCGAGTGAAGATTATGGAATATCTTTCTGTAGAAAATAGATATTGAGGTGATTCTAGTTGGGTTGGAAACTAGACTCCCGTAGCTTTCCATCCATCTAAGGCTCACTATCTGGGTCAAAGTGAACTGTCCAGGAGAGTCCGTGGAATTTGGATAATGTGTACAGGAATTCTGCCGAATTTAATCAGGATTTGTTGCGATTTTGCTTCCTCTATTTTCTGCCGAAAATCATCAAGATATTGGCTGAATAATTGAACAATATATCCTTAGGTTTTCCATGAAATAATTCAGCCAAAAATCTTGCACAAAGGATGAAATTCAGTCCACATTCGCAAACCAACTCCATGTAGAACTCGGATTGCTTCTCTTCTTTTCCATTCCGATTTCAACTTTCGTTTCTTCTCTTGTTCAGCCGAATTCTCCATGGATCAGAACTTCATGGACTTGTAAATGGACTAGGCTCATTCCATGCATGTTGGACAATTTATCCAAGAGCTGATCGTAGCTTTCCCTAGTTGGGCCGGGAAAGCTTTTCCTTTGCGTCTTCTTTTCCTTCTTGCACTAGGGAAGCTTCTTTTCTTTAATTCTCTGATTTTCTCCTTGCTAGGATGACTTCTTAATGCATCATTATGTACAGTAGCTCCTCAATGATAGTCTTGGATAAGCTTTTGATGTAGAAAAACAGAAAACACTAAAATCGGACAGAAGGTTTTCTTTCTCGGCCGTACTGACCTCCGTGCATTCAAACCGGCATAACTTTTTTTTCCGGAATGATTTTTCCGCGATTCCTATCGCACATGACACTAGACATACAGAGCTTTCATCCGTATAAAATTCGCCTTCAAATTCCTTGTGAATCGGCAGGAATAAATTCGGGAAGTTGAGTGACGTGCACTGAAATCTGCTGAAGTTTTTGGATTTGCATCCGATTTGAACTTGTGATTCTTTGCAATAGGCTTTTGAATAGGCTTTTGATAATTTTTGTCCAAATTCTTCTATTTAAGCACATTCTCACGTTAAACTCAACCAAAACTCAAGACTCAATTACATGACTCTATCTTACAACAATAAGGGTTAAGCATTGGATAAATGGGGGTAAAAATATATTATGAACGTCGCATTTTATGCTCCTATCAATTATATAAGCGAGGCTGATTTTTAAATATGATTTTCTTAAAACGCGAGACGTTTTTGAAAAAAAAAATACATGCATTGTGGTTTTTAATTCTAAAACCTTGGGAAAGTAATACGAGACTATCAAATAAAGTATTATATTAAATTGTTTTACTTTATCCACTCACTCTAACGTTTTTAAATTTACTTTTCCCTGGGCCCTTCGTGTTAAATCGCCCAGGTTGCAGACTAGTTAATTTGAGGTCAAGAGTTCTCAGAAATCGAGGCATAGTCAGCGTCGTCCTTGCTTCCGCTCGGTAGGATATATTGATCCTTTTTCTCTTTGATTTTGTATCCTTAGTTATTTTCTAGATTGCTTTGATGACCTGTGAATCAAATGAAATGGGTTTTGTGTTTATTTGTGGAAGTTGTTTGATTTTGGGGGAGCAGATGGCTCCTGGAGTCAGGTTGGTGATTGTAGAAGTGTTTTATGTTTGTTTGGCAGATTTGGGTTGTCCATTTTAAGAGAGGTCATGCCGATTTTTCGGTAAAATCTCTCTTAAGGTGGTCCCCGCAGGACCTTACCTGGATTTCAGGGGAAATCCAGTTCGGGTCCTGTCACCAAACAACATCCTAAACACGAATTTAACCTCCAAATCCACCAAAAACATCAATTACACAACCTCCATCAAAAATCACTAAAACCCTAAAAATTTCAAATCCTAATTTCTCCTTACCTGGATCGATTCGGTTCAATTCCTTTGGTGGGATGCTTGTGCGAATCAAGGTCTCCACTTCCCCTCTAAAATCAGGCCAAGAAGTGGTCGAAGGAGGGAGCTCCGGTTCGACTGTGTCGAACCAGATCGAGCGGCGCACGGCCAAACGGCGGCGTTTTACGCCACGCCGCTGCCACCGACGTGAAGAGGAGGCCGAGCCGGTCCGAACGTGACCGGTGCGCCGGCCCAGTTCGGCAGAACGGTGGAGAATCGGTGGAGGTCGGGCCGAGTCGGGGAAGAATAGAGAAGAAAAAGATAGAAAAGAAAAAGAAAAAGAAAAAATGGGGGATTTCCCTTTCGGGAAATTTTCTCCCGGCTATTTATACTCGTCCAAAATCGGACAAATTTCTGATTTTACATCGTAACTTTTTCATACGAACTCCAAATTGAGAATGCTACGTGTCCACGAACTCGTTTCAACGTCTTTTACCTCGTCATGAAATAAAATCATCGGTCGAGTCAACTTATTTAAAAGTTAACCTTTAGAACTTTCAAATCGTAAAAACAATTCCCGAGGAGAAATAATAAAAGTAAAACAGTTAAACAGTTAAACAGTAATTCTAGGTTCGGGTCGTATCAATTCTCCCCTCCTTATAAAAATTTCGTCCTCGAAATTTACGTACCTGCCAAAAACAGAAGGATGAGCACTGACATCTCACTGCTTCTCTATTTTCTCAGGTAGTTCCCTTTATCTCATAAATTACCTCAAACAATTTAGTCCTCCCGATCAAGACTTTCAACTAATTGCTCCTTGACATTCAAATCTTTCTTCGGGTGATAGGTAGAATTTTCGAGATATGCGAAGGATCGGTAATTACTCATGGAGTATAGATACGTGGAAAAACATTATGTATCTTGGATACTTTCGAAAGTAGCTTTAACCGATAAGCTACCGGACCAATCCGCTCCGTAATCTCATGAATTCCGATATATCCTGACACTCAGGATCTCATCTCTAATATCAGCGTAACTCTCTCTAGGAGAGTTGCTCATCTCTGTTACTTTTGAACTGCATCTCACAAGGCTCAATAAGTCCTTTAGGATCTGAATAGACATCTCTGTCAATTCACCCATCCAAATGTGCAAGATAATGCTAAATCTCATCGAACCAATAAAGCTGCCTGCAACTCTTTTCAGGTCCATACAATAAATCACGATTCTCAATCAGATTTCATGGACTTAGGCATCACAGGGTCTAACAATCTCCCTCACCCACATCTCATCATGTCTACTTTGGGTGTGGAAATACGCCATATACAAATCAAAACAATAATATCTAATCTCACTCTGACACCGGCAAACGCCGCTAAAAACTTTAGGGTTCTACCTCTCAACTTTTGCCTGTTGTCACATCAATGAATAACGTCCCATCACTCGAACTGGAGAAAATACAAGTGTAAGCTATACTATGCTTTATCTCTCATATGATCTTAGGACGAGTCCTCAATTTATGCTTCCCGCACCAAAATCATCAGGACTGGTTTCAAATGAAACTGACTTATCAAAGTCCAAGCTCGTCTATGGATAAAGCAACTCTCATAACTCACAAAAGAGTGGGACCTGAATCAGCGTCAAATGTGACAACCAACAGAGGCTTCTAACTAGATACATCAATTATCACCAATAAACCAGATCCAATATGACATCAAGGAATCCTTCGGATGTCAAAATCAGTTTCCATAACCGACGACTACCACTAGAACTATTAAATTGACAATTATCAAAAACAGCAATGCAACGAAAATCGAACTTCAGGATATGATCTGACCTATGTAGTCAAGTCGTCTCCTCGCATGGGATCAGGCGACTAAGCTAGCTAGCATCAATATATATCTGGACCCTGATATGGTGAAAATCTTAAAACAAAACCGAAAGCACGTATCTCCTTATATATCATAAAGCCGTACGGTCCCCGACCGTACATCTGAGGCTTATATATATATATATAATCAAATAAAATCATAGCCTTGAAGGAACATATATATATATCTAACATGTCTCAATTTCATAGAAATAATATCGAAAAGAATAAATAACTTCGATATGTCTCACGTGTCGGAAAAATCACAAATACCGAAAGCATAAAATCTCCCGAAATCTCATTTCCGGTCATTTCATTTGAATACCATTAAAACATATTCAGCATGATCAATTATGAATAATTAAAACATACTATTTCCGGAAACCTCGTTTCCGGATAAAATCACGTACTACTAAAATAGTAATAAAAGCATAACCCCAAAACCATATTTCTTTAAATATCATTTCATTTTAACTATATGAATTTTCCTGCTTCTCAAATCATTTATTTGAAATAAACTTCATTTCATTAACACAATTATGCATGCATTTATTTAAAATAAAAATCCACTCACAGTACGGCCGAGCGCGCCGCTAATCCGATCTTGTCCCGTCGAATAACCTCTCGACCTGTAATAGGGACGTAATTATAATTATTAAGAAAATTGGAATTTATTTATAAACGTTAAATCTACGGACGTCCTTACTCTTCCGAATAATCCAATTTTTAAATTCTTGTTATCGGTATTGGAATTACGTCTCAAATACTGAAACCATTTACGTCCAATATTACTCAGGACACCCATCCCGAGTCCGATCCATTCTTTTACTTGATATTTCGTCGTAAAACCCTTTTAATCAGCTTTTAACCTTTTTACGATAAGTCAACAGTAAAAACTACTGGTGAAACAGTAATTTGGAAAGTCAACAGTAAATGGTCAAAGTCAGAATAACTATTTACCATTTACTTTTACTCTTTACTGTTTACTGTTTACTTTTACTGTTTTACTTTTCACGTTTTATCGTTTTACTTTTACCTTTTACTGTTTCACTGTTCATCGTCTTCAACCTCTCGCCGCCGGAATAGTGGGGCCGCCGCCACCGCCGGCTGAACAGCAGTGCCGCCACAGGAGGCAAAAACACCTCTAATCGATCCCAAATTTCCACAGCAGCGTCGCCACCACCTCGGGGACTCATCCCCGTCGCCTCCGCCGCCAAAAACCCACGCAGCCGCCGCGTACGACGTCCCAAAAATCTCAAACTCCAATTTCTCCAAAACTCAACCAATGGAACCCAAAATTATACTTAATCGACTCCAAACAACATCCTAAACACGAATTTAACCTCCAAATCCACCAAAAACATCAATTACACAACCTCCATCAAAAATCACCAAAACCCTAAAAATTTCAAATCCTAATTTCTCCTTACCTGGATCGATTCGGTTCAATTCCTTTGGTGGGATGCTTGTGCGAATCAAGGTCTCCATTTCCCCCCTAAAATCAGGCCAAGAAGTAGCCGGAGGAGGGAGCTCCGGTTCGACTGTGTCGAACCAGCTCGAGCGGCTCACGGTCAAACGGACGTGAATAGGAGGCCGAGCCGATCCGAACGTGATACGACCCGAACCTAGAATTACCGTGTAACTGTTTTACTTTTATTATTTCTCCTCGGGAATTGTTTTTACGATTTGAAAGTTCTAAGGTTGACTTTTAAATGAGTTGATGTTGAAACGAGTTCGTGGACACGTAGCATACTCAATTTTGAGTTCATACAAAAAAGTTACGATGTAAAAATCGGAAATTGTCCGATTTTTGGACGAGTATAAATAGCGAGAAATGAAAAATTTCCCGAACGGAAAACTTTCCTTTTTCTTTTTCTTTTTCTTTTTCTTTTCTTTCTTTTTCTTCTCTCTCCTTTCTCTCTCCTCTCCCCCGACTCAGCCCAACCTCCACCGACCCTCCGCCGTCCGGCCGAACTGGGCCGGCGTACCGGTCACGTTAGGACCGGCTCGGCCTCCTCTTCACGCCGGTGGCAGTGGCACGGTGGGGCACGCCCCCGTTGGGGCGTACAAAGCCCGAAACAGTCCCTCTCCGATTGGACGAAACTCTCTCCTCCGGCCGCCGTTCGACTCGATTCCGGTTGGGAATCAAAGGTCTCGGCCGGTGTAGCAATTGTGTGTGAGGAATCGAACCAATTCGTAGCAGGTAAGCAGAATTGAGAATTTAAAATTTCTAGGGTTTTTGGTCAAATCGGTAGAGGTTGTGATTTTGGTGTTTTTGGTGAAATTAGAGGTTAAATTCGTGTTTAGGAGGTTGAAAGGAGTCGAATTAGTGTAATTTGGTGTTGAATTGGTCGATTTTTGGAGAAAATTGGATTTGGGAAGTTTCGGCCGCCGTGCCGGCCGCCGTATGTGGCGGCTGCGCTGGTTTTTGGCGGCGGAGGCAGTGGTGGACGAGGTCCTGAGGTGGTAGCGATGATATTGGGTTGAATTGGAGTCGATTGGCTAGGTTTTGGGCCACTATGGTGGCGGCGCCGGCGGCGGGAGGTTGAAAATGGGTAAATAGTAAAAGTAAAACGGTAAAAAGTGAATGGTAAACGGTAAAACAGTAAACGGTAAATCAGTAAATGGTAAAACAGTAAAAGAAAATAGTAAACAGTAAATAGTACATGGTAAATAGTAATTAGATTTTAACCATTTACTGTTTGACTTTCAGAATTACTGTTTGACCTAGAATAATTACTGTTTGACCTTGGATTATTACTGTTGACTTACCGTAAAAAGGTTAAAAGCTAATTAAAAGGGTTTTACGACGAAATAACTAGGAAAAGAATTAATCGGACACGGAGTGGGTGTCCTAAGTAAATTCGGACGAAGATTTTCGGTATTGAGGCGTAATTCCTATACCGATAACTGAAAAAGAGAAAATTGGGAGGTTTCGTGCGAGTGAGGACGTCCGTAGATTTAACGTTTATGATTAAATTCCGAGTTTCGTAATAATTATAATTATGTTCCTATTATAGGTCGAGAGGTTATTCGACGGGACGAGAGATCGGATTAGCGGCGCTCTCGGCCGTACTGTGAGTGGATTTTTATTTTAAATAAATGCATGCATAATTGTTTTAATGAAATGAAGTTTATTTCAAATAAATGATTTGAGAAGCATGAAAATTCATATAGTTAAAATGAAATGATATTTAAAGTAAAATATGGATTTGGGTTATGCTTTTACTATGTGATTTATCCGGAAACGAGGTTTCCGGAAATAGTATATTTTAATTATTCATAACTTGATTATGTTAAATAAGTTTTAATTAAAGGTAGTGACACTAACAAATCCGACAGAATAGCCGACGAAAAAAATTTCGTCGACTATGGCGAATTTTCGTCGGCTATTCCTTCTGCCGACGAAATTTTCGTCGGCTATACGTCGTCAGAAAAACGGCGTCGGTAATACCAATGGCCGACGAAAATAACAAAATCGTCGGCTATTCTCGGGTATGGCCGACGACAGTGCCGACGAAAATTAATTTTGTCGACCAAACCTGGGCATAATATCCGACGAAATTCGTCGGCTATTTGTTCTGAAATATAGCCGACGATTTCATCTATTTCGTCGGTTATTTCATCAGAATATATTAATATTTTAATAGGCATTAATTAGTTATAGCCGACGAAATAATGTCATTTTTGTTGGCTATAGAAGTTATAGCCGACGAAAATTGGTAAAAATCGTCGGCTATAGTGCTTATAGCCGACGAAATAATGCCAATATCGTCGGCTAATCTTACATTTGGGGGAAAAAGATTAAATTAATTTTTAAATTACCATTCCAAGCAACCTGCAAATCACAAAGACAATCCATGTATTTGCACTAACAAGAAACACGTCTAAATGATTTATTATTTAATTTGTTCCAATATACATAAAATATAACCCTAATCATCACCTAAAGCACTAAAGTCCACCACGTCATCCCCAGCATCCTGCTCTCCATCATGCTCGTCATCATCGGGAGGTTGAGGCATTGGAGGTTCAACTAACGGCTGAAACGGGGGCGGGGGTTCAAGGGCTTGTTATTGTGCCGCGAACATATCACACCACCGGTTTTGTTGGGCAGCGTAGTTGTGTTGCCGAACTCTGTCGCATTCAGCATGCCAACTTGCCAGATCCAAATGATACTGCTGTGTTCTGCGGCGTAGCTCCTGTGATCTCTGGGACTCGGCCGCCAATCTTGCGGCCAATCTATGCACTTCCCCCCTCATCTGTTGGCTGTCCCCGCCTCCCTTCTTTTGACCTCCCTTAGTGGTCTTCAGGAGCCCTATTCCAGAACTTCTCAAACCCCGGCAGTAGTATTGGTTTGACCGGTCTGGGAAGGCTGCGTCGAACATCCTCGCTGCCGTTAGGACATTCGATCGGTCGACCTGGCTCAGGGCTTCTTCCAGATCTGCCTCTGAAATGTTCGGTTGTGTCTCCCGAACTACTTGCTGGAACACCACTTCTTCGGTCCGGTTCACCCTCTCCTAATTGAACGGGAAAAAAAAAAATTAATATTCTAACAAATATATAATTAAGTAAAATTAATAATTAAAATTTTAAAATCGTAATCAACGACTTACGAGCTGTTCTGTCGCTTGTGGATAAGCGATCTTGAACGTCTCCACATACGGGTTGCTATCAGGATGATCTCTAAGCGCCTACTCCTGATATTGTGCAAACGGCCTAGAACCACCATGATGGTACGGCGGCGGTTCGCAGAGTTTACCCGAGACCGTTCCTTCAAATAAATAATAAAATATTAGAAAAATGCATCAAAAAATATTAGTGTAATAATTATAAAATAATTAAACTAATAATTAAAATTTTAACAAAATAAACATTTATAGTTAAGTTTAGTATTTACCTGCATAAGTGGGTTGTTGAAGTCTACTGTCTTCAACCAACGCCACTCGTACTCCCTGAACATGAACTCTCTGGGAGTACTCATACGACCACGGTTGTCGTATTGGTTAATGTGGGAACGGAGCTCGTTCTTCTACTCTTTGAACCTACGGAAAAAACAAAAGTGCATTAGAAATATTATTAATATCATAAAATATTTCAAATTATAAGATAAGGAATTCCCAACGTACCTCAACGACTGCATCGCGTCCGCCCAATGCTGCTTATGTTCTGCAATCTCGAAGTATGTCTGAAAGATAATATTTTATTAGTTTTACAATAATAACAATACCGAAAATTATTAAATATTACGTAAAATAAATTAAATTTTTTAAATTACTTACCGACGCGACGTTGTTCACCTCCCTCTTGATCTCTTCGGGCACATCAGCCCATCACGTCCACAACATAGGGACTATGTCCTTAATCAGTGCCCCCACGCAACCCGTGTAGTCGCGGCGTTTTTTCCCCTGAACCTCCTGATTAGGAGGTTCGTTGATCCGAATCCTCCCGCTGCTCTCAACAGTTCTCCTGAGCGTGTCAAAACATATGACACCTCTCGTATTCCTCGTTGAACTGCTAGCGGCTGTCCCTATCACATAAACGACGATTGGTTAATAAAATTAAATATTAGTGCGTTAATTTTAATAAAACATTTAATTAATAAAATCAAATGTTACTTGAACTGGATGACTCGTCTGTCGAGTTTCCTTTTCTCCTGGCCGAAATCAGGAGGTCAGGGTTCTCAAATGGCTGCTGCTGGTATGCCTCCGCAGCACTCACGTACTGAGGCAAAGCAGGCCATATGGGCACACCTCGAAAGTCGACCTCGGGTATCGCAGGAATGTTGTACGGGAGGTAGAGCTGATTTGGGAGAGTAGGCCCCTCAGTCGAGTCAGCAGCAGACGTCGTCGGACTCGTCATCGGCTCCCGATTAACCTCAGGCATACGGACCTGAGGAACGTCTGCAGCTATCGTGTCCTGAAATAGCTGCCAACTGAACCTCGGAGCATTTGGCCAGACAGGGGGACGTGAACTGCTCGTCGGCCGCCCCGCCTGGAGAAGGGTCTGGTGCCGAGAACTCACACTCCTCCGCGGCTGGGATGAATCCACAGGCCTCCGCGGCTGCGATGAATCCACACTCCTCCGCGGCTGGGTGGTGGTCCTCTCAGGCTGGCTAAGGGTCCTGTCGGACTCTGCGGAACAGGCGGAACTTCCAAAACCCCTGGATCTGGAACGATGGCCTCCGAAGAACTGTCTGAATGCATCGGCCATCTGCAGCTTGAGGCATTAATACATTAATTAATATTAAATTATATTACATTAAATAACAAATTCTAATTAATATAATAACCAATAATACTAACATATCTCAAAACATACTAACAAATTAATATTTAAATTTGTACTAATTTTAAATAATACTAACCATTAACCTAAATATAACTATTTATATACAAATATAACTATATTTCATTATTAACATATATATAAATACAAATAACCATTTATATATTAACAAAAATATATAACAATTTATATAATTAAAATTAAATATATAACAAATATATAACAATTTCTATACCTAAATTATAACAACTATATAACAATTTATATAATTAAAATAAAATATATAACAACTATATAACAATTTGCTAAAATTAAATTTATTAACAAATATATAACAATTTATATAATTAAAATTAAATATATAACAATTTATAAAATTAAACTAAATTGAAAAAAAAAAAAATTAACCGGATCGGAGGAGGAGGCCGGAGGAGGAGGGGAAGGAGGTCGGACGAGGAGGGGAAGGAGGCCGGCCGGAATAGCTTGAGGAAGGAGGAGGCCGGCCGGAATAGCTTCAGGAAGGAGGAGAATCGGAGGAGGATCGGAGGATGAGGCCGGAATTGGAGGAGAGTTTAGGCGCCGATTTGAGGAGGAGGAGGAGCAGTGCGGCAGAAACGAAATCTTTGCGGCAGATTGGAGCAGCAGCAGGAGGAGCAGGAGGAAGAGAGCAAAATGTCGGCTAGGGTTCGACAGTTTCTGATTTATACCCGAAAGAATAGCCGACGATTAAAAAAGATTTCTTCGGCTATTCTTAACTATAGCCGACGAAAACTTTAACATCGTCGGCTATACTTTGAATGTCGTCAGCTATTCTTTGAATGTCGTCGGCTATACTTTAGGAGATCAGCAGCCGTCTGATCTGAGTCATCCAACGGCGGACAATGAAATGGCGCGGATCGCAAGAGTTTAGCTGACGAATTCAAATATTTCGTCGGCTATACTTTGGAAAATCAGCAGCCGTTGGATCTGAGTCATCCAACGCCGGACAATAAGCGGATCGCAAGAGTTTAGCCGACGACATATATTTTTCATCGGCTAAACTGTTGGTCAAACCACTAAGTCAAACCTCTAAACGCTTTAAAATGGAAATTAGTCTAGTTAGACGACGGTTTTTTGCCTGACCTTCAACAGATAATAGTTTCAAATCGATGAGACGCAATTAATCGTTTAAAAAGTTTCCTCAAAATATTTACCAAACGGTAGACTACCCATAGGAAAACGGAAGTAAAAAACAGTTAACCGCAACATTTGGCACACAGATTTTGTCGGAATCTTGTCATTTTTCAACCGTAGACGTATTTCATTATTTCGGTCATATCTTATTTGACGACATATTTGCATTTGAAGAGTGTACGTATAGTAACTATTTGAAACTATACATTCACTTAAACACTTAGTAAACAAGTTAAGCAACATTAGTGCATATGTTCCGATTTTGAATGTAAAAGTTTGGAAAATCTATTCCAACCGTCAGATATCACCGTTAAGATTAAATACATGTATGAAAAAAAATCCAACTACATCTGACAACGTTAAAGGCTCGATCGGGACGGTCAACCGGGTGAGTCAACCCTTTAAACACTTAGAAATGGTAATTGGTCTGTCTAAATGACGTTTTTTGGTCTGACCTTCAACATATAATAGTTTCAAATCGATGAGACGCATCTAATCGTATAAAAATTTTTCGCAAAATATTTACCGAACGTCAGGCTACCCATAGGAAAACGGAAGTAAAACACAGTTAACCGCAACATTCGGTACACAGATTTTGTCGGAATCTTGTCATTTTTCAACCGTAGACGTATTTCATTATTTCGGTCATATCTTATTTGACGACATATTTGCATTTGAAGAGTGTACGTATAGTAACTATTTGAAACTATACATTCACTTAAATACTTGGTAAACAAGTTAAGGAACATTAGTGCATATGTTCCGATTTTGAATCTAAAAGTTTGGAAAATCTATTCCAACCGTCAGATATCACCGTTAAGATTAAATACATGTATGAATAAAAATCCAACTACATCTGACAACGTTAAAGGCTCGATCGGGATGGTCAACCGGGTGAGTCAACCCTTTAAACGCTTAGAAATTGTAATTGGTCTGTCTAAATGACGTTTTTTGGTCTGACCTTCAACAGATAATAGTTTCAAATGGATGAGACGCAACTAATCGTATAAAAATTTTCCTCAAAATATTTACCGAACGTCAGGTTACCCATAGGAAAACGGAAGTAAAAAACAGTTAACCGCAACATTCGGCACATAGATTTTGTCAGAATCTTGTCATTTTTCAACCGTAGACGTATTTCATTATTTCGGTCATATCTTATTTGACGACATATTTGCATTTGAAGGATGAAGCAATGGTTTGTCGATAGTG
Organism: Potentilla sterilis; assembly: GCA_963682095.1. NCBI lineage: Eukaryota > Viridiplantae > Streptophyta > Magnoliopsida > Rosales > Rosaceae > Potentilla > Potentilla sterilis. The sequence goes on from OY821764.1 coordinate 11,141,044, forward strand.
ATAGAAAATGGAAGGTGGTCTTTTTTTATTTTTTATTTTTTAATCATAGCCGACGAAATCAAATATAGTACTCGTCGGCTATATAGACTTATAGCCGACGAAAATGTCAACTTCGTCGGCCATACTTCCAAAAATTTTCGTCGGCTAATGTTTCGGAGAAAGGCCTACGAAAATACAAATCGTCAGCTGAAATATGAATATAGCCGACGATTTTTTGAAAATACCAACGAAAAAATGTTTCGTCGGCTATGGTTAAACTATGGCCGACGATTTTTTTTTTTACCGACGAAAAATAAAATCGTCGGCTATTCCTTAGAATACCGACGAAAATTTTAATTCGTCGGCCGTTTTTTTTTTTCGTCGGGAAAACCCTTTTTTCTGGTAGTGTGACCGGAAATGAGATTTCCGGAGATTTTATATTTTCTTTATTTATGATTTTCGACATGTGAGACATGTCTACGTTATAAATATAATTTTTGATATTGTTTTACGGCATGTTGGATATGTCGGATATATATGAATATATTTCGAGGCTATTATACTGATTATTATTATAAGCCTCAGATGTGCGGTCGGGGACCGTACGGATTTATGATATATAAGGGGAAGCGTACTTTCGGTTTTGTTTTCGGATTTCACCATATCAGGGTCCAGATATGTTTATTGATGCTAGCTAGCATAGTCGCCTGAGCCCACGCGAGGTGACAACTTGACCCTATAGGTCAGATTCACGCTCGGTGGTCGACGTGTACGGGCATAGTGTCGCCTGAGCCCATGCGAGGTGATGACTTGACCACATAGGTCAGATTCACGCTCGGTGGTCGACGTATACGGGCATAGCGTGAGGACGCTATTGAGACTCTTGGAGTTTCGACCCTTAGCCTTAGAGGCTACTGTTAAATGGTGGTAATAACGTTCCCCTATTCTATTATATGACCAATGGGATTGGTCATGATTTTATATTATTTGGTTTTCGGGAATATTTTCTCTATGAGACTTTCTGTAATTTAATAAATTCCCGAACCAGCGGGGCTGGGTTTTTGTATGACCAATGGGATTGGTTGTGAAATATTATTAATTGATTTTCAAAAATATTTCGTTTTGAAATACATATATAAACAAAATTATTATTTGTTTATTTGATATATCAACGGGGCTGATTTTTAAATACGATTTTCTTAAAACGTGGGACGTTTTATTAAAAGCATGCAATGTGGTTTTATTTCTAAAATATTGGGAAAGTAATATGATACTTTCAATTAAAATATTATATTAAATTGTTTTATTTTTATCCACTCACGTACTCTAACGTTTTTAATTTACTTTCCCCTGGGCCCTTCGTTTTAAATCGCACAGTGTGCAGAGTAGTGATCAGAGGTCAAGAGTACTCGGAGTCGAAGCATAGTCATCATCATTGTCGCTTCCGCTAGGTGGGATCTGTGATCCCTTATTCTTTTATCTTCATATTATATTTCTTGTTATATTTCCATTTGTAATTCCAGTTCATTTTGTTAGATTGCTCTGATTACCTGTGAGCCAGTTGAATTAGATTTTGTGTTTATTGGTGGCGGTTGTTGTGATTTGGGGAGCAGATGGCTCCAGGTGTTGAGGTTGGAACTGGAATTTAGAAGTGTTTTGGTTGTTGCAGGTTTTAGGGTTGTCTATCTTAAGATTGATTTATCGATTTATCGATAGAGTTAGTCTTAAGGTGGTCCCCGTAGGGCTTTATCCGCGTTTCAGGTTGAAATCTGGTTCGGGTCCTGTCAGAACGTGACCGGTGCGCCGGCCCAGTTCGGCCGGACGGCGGAGACTCGGTGGAGGTCGGGCCGAGTCGGGGAAGAGGAGAGAGAAAGAAGAGAGAAGAAAAAGAAAGAAAAGAAAAAGAAAAAGAAAAAATGGGGGATTTCCCTTTCGGGAAATTTTCTCCTGGCTATTTATACTCGTCTAAAATCGGACAAATTTCCAATTTTACATCGTAACTTTTTCGTACGAACTCCAGATTGAGAATGCTACATGTCCACGAACTCGTTTCAACGTCTTTTACCTCGTCATGAAATAAAATCATCGGTCGAGTCAACTTATTTAAAAGCCAACCTTTAGAACTTTCAAATCGTAAAAACAATTCCCGAGGAGAAATAATAAAAGTAAAACACTTAAATGGTAATTCTAGGTTCGGGTCGTATCAGATGGTGCAATGTCTTCTTCCTCCGATTGATTGTGTTGGCGGCCGATCGTCTCTGTAGAAGTTTAATTAAATTTGAGACAAATAATTAGCATTCAAACAAAGTAAAAATCAAGAATGTTTACATTTCAAAGCACAGAGTAATATTAGAAATTGTATACCTGGAACTCATCGCTCTCGAAGTGTTGAAGAAGCCAAGACCAGTCCTCCTTCCTATTTTTGAACTCTTTCGGGATTTTGCCAGGGTTGGCAATCATGAGCCTGTTGAGCTTGCTCTTGAAGGCTGTGAAAGTCTTGGCGGCATGCTTGTGAACCCACTCTCTCATGTTCGGATCATTCTAAGAGATGTTATAAACAAGCTGTTACAAAAAATATAAATGAAATTAATATGGAAACTGACTTGAGTATAGAAAAATAAAATATAAAAAATTGTAGTTGTTAACTCCTTACGTCGAGTTCATTTTTCAGCTTTTTATGATCATCTTCGTCCAGGTCCCACCAACTGCCAGCAGTCATGGGAATGCTGTCCCGAATGATATGGCTGATATCATGAGTCAGCCATGAGTGATGTGTACTGGTCTTAGGTCCATGTAAGAACTCATCATCCATGACGATGGTCAACTTCTCTCTAGCTGCACCCAATAGGTATAGGTCTTTAAGCCTTTGACGAACCCCCGTTTGTGTTTGGGAGGAGGTGTTGCCAAAATAATAACAGTTTTATTCTAATAACACATTTATCACTAAATAATTGTACTCAATATGTGAGGTAGATTATCTTTACCTCCTTCGGGCCGATGACGATATCTGCACCGACAACTAATCTCTTCACCATCGTTGTGTTCGGTTTGAGGTGAAGTACGTGCTAATGGAGGGGCGGCTGAAGTATCTTCCACCGGCAACGGAGGAGGGGGAGGAGGTGCTGGTCCGCTCGCAGACGCTTCTGTTGTTGGTCGGGACGAACTCCCTTCTGAGGTATTTGACCTGTAGAAGCGGCCAAATGCCAGGAGCCTCTTCTTCAGCTTCCCATGAGTCGGTGACATATTTTTCCTGTCAAGAAATATAAATTATATCACAAATTATAACATAGCATATACAATGCAAAAGCGCTTATGCACTAAGTAGGGCAGACCCAAGTGAAACTTGTGAACCCAACGAGTGTGCATAAATCGAACTAAAACCTCATTACCAGAGTATAATGAGTGGGATATAGGTTATCAGGGAGCAAATAGGTTATCAGTTGAAATGTGCATCTATTCTTGCCAAATATCTGCGTATACACTGACATGGGTAAAGAAATTAATCCATCACTTGAAGGCATGGCCGATTGATGAAACAGGAAAAGAATAAAAGTGAATTCATGAAGAAGAAAGAAAACCCGCCAGTGGAACCTGGTAGCTCCTGTGTCACCCAAATTAACATGTAATAGAAGCACATGAGCAGAAGATAAGAACAAAAACTTCACATATTTCATGTGTTGGACAAAAAGGTGACTTATCTTCACACGCTGTTACATTGTACAAAGCAAAGATGAAATATTACACAAAGCAAAATATCAGCTGTTGATCCTAGGCAGTATTCAAGGAAAAATGCCACACCATGAACAAGCATTGAAATACATAACCTCGATTCAACAGCAAAATACACAAGCATAACCTTGAAATACAAGCATTGAAATACACCAGCAAACATCTTATTCAACAGCATAATTTTACACCAGCAATTTGCAATCACATAATTAGGAATGGAGAGAACATATTGAAGTAAGGGAATCAGCCTGAAGTGAGGGAGAGAAAGAGAGGCAGAGAAGTGAGAGGCAGAGACAGAGAGACAGAGAGACAGGGAGATCGAGAGAGAAAGAGAGAGAGAGAGCTCGCGAGAGAGAGGGAGAGGCTGGGGCAGACCGACGATTCATCTGAAGGAGAGGCTCCGGGCGGGGACGAAGGCGGAGGAGGAGGCAGCGTCCGAGGCTGGACTGAGGCGAACGGTGGGGCGGAGTCCGAGGCGGGAGTGAGCCGGAGGCTGGGGCAGCGGGGGACATGAGGCGTGGCCGTGGGCGGTGACAGGGGCGGGGAGGGAAATCGGGAGAATTAGGGATTTTTTCTTCGAGGAATTGAACTGAACTGATTTCTCTGCGATTTGGGAATTATAACATTCACACTTACGCGATGAAAATATATATTTCGTCTTCTAAGAATTATACTTAGTCGACGAAATATTTTTTCGTGGCCTAACTATTTGTACTTAGGCGACGAACAACAACATTCGTCTCCTAAGAAAATTTAAATTTTTGGCAAAATTTATCGGCGAAAAAAATAAGCCGCCAATATAGAATTTAAAAAAAAAATCAAAATAAACTTAGGCGACGAAATCATTTTTTCGTCGCCTAAGTGTCTACTTAATCGACTAAATAATATTTTCGTCGTCTAAGTGTCTACTTAATCGACAAAAATATATATTTCGTCGCCTAGGAATACTCTTAGGCGTTAAAAACAATAATTTCGTCGCCTAAGAGTATTTTGATTTTTTTTACAAAATCTATACTGCGGGCTTAATTAAAATGAATTAAAACTTTTGCGATGAGTTAATAGGTGCATTTCGTCAACTCCAACTCTAAATATACATATATATATACACATATATATATATATATATATTATTTAATTAATACAAAAAACAAATAACTTATAACATTAACATAGTACTTGTTTTTAAATCGAAGAACTACGTACGTACGTACACACAATTGGAATCCTTGTAATTATACATCACAAACAAATTTATTGAATTTAAAAACATAATTTAAATCATCATGGTTCTCCATCATAATCGTCATCGTCTGTATCGTCTGCATCTTCAATCATATCACTGAAGTCATCACTTGAATCCTCATAATCTTCTGATTCCTCATCATCCTCGTCATTAATGAAGTCGTCATTGACTCTGTTTTGAGATGTAGATGCATTTGGGACTGCAATGTATTCATCAGAAGTGACGAAATTTAAGCGGTTGTTGTCGCGAATAGCCTCTACATTAGGGATTTGAGTAGCCGAATGCTCTTGATATGGTTCATCACTGTCGCCGTCATCTTCATCATCATGTTCTTCACCCCCTTCAATTGTAGACGCACTCCATATATTCCTATGTGTTATCGGGTTAACCACTTTCCAAAATCCACCGGCCTTTGAATCATCAAGATAAAACACTTGTTTTGCCATGATGGCAAGAATGAAAGGCTCTTTTTCATACCAGCTTGTGCTTGTATTCACTGATAACATGCCGTATTCCATTTTTGTACTCGTACGAACACTTGGATCATTATTGAACCATCTACATTTGAACAAGACAACGCTCATATTTCCATATAGTAGTTCGACAACGGCGAGTAGCACTCCGTAGTAGGTTGAGTCGTCACCATCTACCATGACCCCGCAATTTGTTTTGCGGTTTACATCTCGTTGAAGTGTCACAAACTTGACGCCGTTGACAAAACACATTGCTCGCACACTGTGGGAAATCAGCGTTCTAGACAAATGGTGCAATTCTGGCGAGTACCAATCACTATTATGTTTTTGGAGATTTTCCACCTGCCAATTTGTGATAAATTATTTAAATTGAACTGACCATAATACTAATATTGAAATGGAGATATTTTAACACAAAAAATGTTGTGACGTACCCATTTGCGAAAGTAATCAGGAAATGTTCTTTTGTGCGTCTCTTTCGGCCTTCTGTCTCTACGATTTCCTTCAATGAGTTTCAAATGCTCACTCATGAAATATTGTGCTTCGTCACAGTGTTGTAGTACGCACCAATGAGCTTCAATTAGCTCAGCATCTGCTAATCTTTGTGAACTTGGTAAATTACCAAACGGACGTACAACACTAGATACGACTGAAAGTTTGAACTCAGGTACTGTGGAGGCCGATGTAGAAGATTCTGCTTCGTTACTGTTACAAAGATATAAGTTGCAGTATGTTACAAATTCATGTGCAATGTACGACTCCACTATCGATCCTTCAGGGTTACTCTTGCTCTTACATAACTGTTTGTATTGAAACAGTTGTCTGAAATTACACAGTTATTAGTGAAGTATATATATAATTACACAGTTTTATATATATATATAAGACAAAATTACAATAAATGAGAAAATACGAATAATAAATAGTACGTACCTTTCTTGGGGATACATCCAAGTTGTATGAACCAGACCAGTGAGCAGCGCTTGATCGGGAAGATGGATCATCAGGTGAATCATACTGTCAAAGAAAGAGGGGGGGGGGGGGGAATCCTCTCTAATTTGCACAAAATGTAGATGATGTTTTCTTTCAAAATATGAACATTTGACTTCTTCAGCTTTTTAGCGCATAACTTCTGAAAGAACCTACACAACGCTATTATAAGTGACAAGACCCGCCCCAGATTTCACCCTGAAATCCGGATAAGATCCTGCGGGGACCACCTTAAGACTAACTCTATCGATAAGTCAATCTTAAGATAGACAACCCTAAAACCTGCAACAACCAAAACACTTCTAAATTCCAGTTCCAACTGTAACACCTGGAGCCACCTGCTCCCCAAATCACAACAACCGCCACCAATAAACACAAAATCTAATTCAACTGGCTCACAGGTAATCAGAGCAATCTAACAAAATGAACTGGAATTACAAATGGAAATATAACAAGAAATATAATATGAAAATAAAAGAATAAGGGATCAAAGATCCCACCTAGCGGAAGCGACAACGATGATGACTATGCCTCGACTCCGAGTACTCTTGACCTCTGATCACTACTCTGCACACTGGGCGATTTAAACCGAAATGCCCAGGGGAAAGTAATTTAAAAACGTTAGAGTGAGTGGACAAAAATAATATTGTATAATACCTTATATAAAAATATTATATTACTTTCTCAATATTTTATAATTGAAAACCACTATGCATGCATTTTCGTAAAACGTCCCACGTTTAAGAAAATCATAATAATTAATCAGCCCCGCTGATATCTCAAATACACAAATAATATTTTTTTTATACTTTCAAAATAAATACTTTGAAAATCAAATAGTAACATACCACGACCAATCCCATTGGCCGAATCCCAAATCATTTTATAGTAAAAACCCAGCCCCACTGGTATATCGAATAATCAAATAAAATATAACTGGACCAATCCCATTTGACCATTCCTAAATATTCTTGTAATTAAAAATCCAGCCCCGCTGGTTCGGGAATTTATTAAATAAATGAAAGTCTCATAAAAGAAAATATTAACCCAATTAATATAATATCCTGACCAATCCCATTGGTCATATCATATAATAAAACAGGAAAACGTCACTACCACCATTTAATGATGAGCCTCCAAGGCTAAGGGTCAGAGTCTCTCTTCTCCAAGACTCTAGAGCGTCCCACGTTGCCTGTACACGTCGACCACCGAGCGTGAATCTGACATATGTGGTCAAGTCGATCGTCACCTCGCATGGGATCAGGCGACTAAGCTAGCTAGCATCAATATATATCTGGACTCTGATATGGTGAAAATCTGAAAATAAAACCGAAAATACGTTTCCGCTTATATATCATAAATCTGTACGGTCCCCAACCGCACATCTGATGCTTGAACATATCATATAATAAAATAGAATCATAGCCTCGAAGGAACATATATATATCTGACATGTCTCAATGTCATAAAAATAGTATCGAAAAGAATATATAACTTCGACATGTCTCACATGTCGGAAAAATCACAAATACCGAAAGCATAAAATCTTCGGAAATCTCATTCGATCCTTTCATTTAAATACCATTAAAACTTATTCAGTATGATCAATTATGAATAATTAAAACATAATTGATCATACTAATTAAAACCTCGTTTCCGGATGAAATCACGTACTACTAAAATAGTAGTAAAAGCATAACCCCAAAACCATAAAGTTCTTTAAATATCAATATCATTTTAATTATATGAATTCTCATGCTTCTCAAATCATTCATTTAAAATAAACTTCATTTCATTAAAACAATTATGCATGCATTTATTTAAAATAAAAATCCACTCAAAGTACGGCCGAGCGCGCCGCTAATCCAATCTCTCGTCTCGTCGAATAACCTCTCGACCTGTAATAGGGACGTAATTATAATTATTACAAAAATCGAAATTTATTTATAAACGATAAATCTACGGACGTCTTCACTCCCCCGAAACTTCCAATTTTTCCTTTTTTCACTAATTGGTATATGAATTTCGCCTCAATACCAAATAATCTACGTCCGAAATTACTCAGGACACCCACTCCGTGTCCGATTAATTCTTTTCCTAGAATTTGTCGTAAAACCCTTTTTGAACAGCTTTTACCTTTTTACGGTAAGTCAACAATAACTTTTAATGGTCAAACAGTAATTATTTTAGGTCAAACAGTAATTCTAAAAGTCAAACAGTAAAAGGTTAAAATCCAATTACTATTTACCATTTACTTTTACTGTTTACTGTTTACTGTTTTACTGTTTTACTGTTTTTCTTTTACCTTTTACCGTTTGACTTTTACCTTTTACTGTTTCACTGTTCATCGTCTTCAACCTCTCGCCGTCGGAACAGTGGCGCCGCCGCCACCGCCGCCGGAACAACAGCGCCGCCACAGGTAGCCAAAATCACCTCCAATCGATCCCAAATTTCCACAGCAGCGTCGCCACCACCTCGGCGACTCATCCCCTTCGCCTCCGCCGCCAGAAACCAGCGTATGCGGCGGCCGGCACGGAGGCCCAAAAATCTCAATCTCTAATTTATCCAAAACTCAACCAATCTAACCTCAAATTACACTCAAACTACTCCAATCATCGTCCTAAACCCGAATTCAACATCCAATTACACCAAAAACATCAAATACCCCACCTCCATCGAAAATCACCAAAAACCCTAAAAATTTCAAATTCTCATTTCTCCTTACCTGGTGCAATTCGGTTCAATCCCTTCTATGGAATGATTGCACACGTCGAGACCTTGAATTCCCTTCAAGAGTCGGGCCGAACCGTGGCCGGAGGAGGGAGAACCAGGTTCGACACAGTCGAACCTTTTCCTGCTAATTCCGGCTGAACGGCGGCGAACCGAGCCGCGTCGCTGCCACCGAGGAGAAGAGGAGGAGAAGGCGGTCCGAACGGGACCGGTGCGCCGACCCAGTTCGGCCGGAGGTCGGGCCGAATCGGGGGAGAGGAGAGAGAAAGGAGAGAGAAGAAAAAGAAAGAAAAGAAAAAGAACAAGAAAATGGGGGATTTTGCCTTTCGGAAAATTTTCCTCCCGCTATTTATACTCGTCCAAAATCGGACAATTGCCGATTTTACATCATAACTTTTTCGTACGAACTCCAAATTGAGCATGCTACGTGTCCACGAACTCGTTTCAACGTCTTTTACCTCGTCATGAAATAAAATCATTGATCGGGTCAACTCATTTAAAAGTCAACGTTTAGAACTTTCGAATCGTAAAACAATTCCTGAGGAGTAAAAGTAAAAGTATACCAGTTAAAAGGTAGTTCGAGGTTCGGGTTGTATCAATAGGTTCCACCACATCTGGATACAAATAGGGTCGGATAACAACTGGAATAAGATGTTGCAGTAAAACATGACAGTTATGACTCTTCAATCCATGAAACGTATTCAGCCCCAAGTTAATACACCGAGATATATTTCCTGCATACCCATGAGGATACTTTACTCCTTTAAACCACATGAAAACCTTCTTCTTGAAAGTCGGTTTAACTGTGTAAGGTGCAACAGGTATGAAAATCCCTGACGCCGTCTTCACTGGCCACAAGTGTTCTCGTATTCCTTTTTCCTCGAGTTATGCACGTGCTTTCAAATTGTCCTTAGTCTTTCCTTTAATATCAAGAATTGTTCCCACAAGACTGTCACTTACATTCTTTTCTATGTGCATGACATCTAGGGTGTGCCTAAGAATCAATTTCGGCCAGTAAGGCAAAGCATAGAATGCACTCTTGTGTGTAAAACACCTGTAGTCGTCAGGGCGTTCCGGAACTGGTATTCTTTTATCACCGCTCAACAAGCTGAAATCAAAAGAGTTCAACTTCTCCAAAACTTCATCACCAGTCCATGGATGGGGTTTAGAGCGAAGCTCTACTGTTTTGTCAAATGCTAGATGTTCAAATCGCCACGTGTAGTTAGTTGGAAGCCATCTACGGTGACCCAAGTAAAACACATTTCCAGCGCACCAAACAAAATGGACTTCGTTCAAGCAAACAGGATAAGCTTTGTAACCTTTAGTGGCCTGAGATGACAACATCCCGTAACCAGGAAAATCACTTATGGTATACATCAGCATTGCTTTCATAACAAATGATCTTCCACTGTGCCTGTCAAAAGTAAGAGCTCCATTTTCCCATAAGTCTAACAGCTCGTCGATCAAAGGTTGCAGATACACATTCATACACTTTCCTGGAGACGTTGGACCGGGAATTAACAGAGACATCATACTAAATTCCTTCTTCATACACATCCAAGGAGGCAGGTTATACGGCACGAGAATAACAAGCCATGTACTATGACTCAAACTCATATTTCCATGGGGATTGAATCCATCTGAGGCAAGTCCGAGTCTTACATTTCTAACATCTCTTGTAAAATGTGGGAATGATCTGTCAAATGACTTCCACTCCTCGCCATCTGCAGGGTGTCTGAGAGTATCATCATCTATCCTTCTCTCTCCATGCCATCTCATTTATTTTGATGTGTGTAAAGACATGTAAAGACGTTTCAATCTAGGAATTAAAGGAAAATGACGAAGCACCTTCACAGGAACACTGTTTTCCTTAACTGTGCCTTGCTCCCACCTAGACACGTGGCATATAGGACATTCATCAAGTTTGGCTTTCCCTTTGTAAAACAGAACACAGTTATTCTTACAGGCGTGGATTTTGTTATAACTGAGACCGAGATCGTCCAATACCTTGTGTACCTTGTAATAACTATCAGGTAGATAGTTAGGTTGTGGAAGAGTTTCCTTACACTGTTTTAGCAGACTATCAAAAGAGTCATTTGTCCACCTACTCTTGACTTTCAACTGCATCTGTGAGATGATGGTCCCTAAAACAGTGTGAGGACTACCCTCAAATAATGGGATCTACACTTGAGCAACGAGTCTGGTATACTTATCATAATCAGCACTGTCAACAACAAGAATTGTGCCATCCTCAAAAACTGCCTCTTGGAATTCCTCTTCCTCGCTTACTGGGGCAAATCTAGGAAAAGTGTCATGTAGAATGTTCATAGCCGGGTCTTCATAAGGGTCGAAAGCACCACTAGATGTCCGGTCATAGTATCCCGCTTGGATTCCGCCAACCGTAGGTTAATAATATTCTGCTTCACCGTGTTTACTCCATGTTGTATAATTCTGCATAATACCTTTGTTATACAGGTGATCGACGATTCTTCCTATCAGCTTGAATTTTGTATTCATACAACTTAAGCAGGGACACCTGTGAGTTTTCTTTCCACCATCATGTTCATGCACAAAATTAATAAAACTTTCTACTCCTTGTTGGTATTCTTCGCTCTCCCTTGGGTACCGCATCCAACTCCTGTCTTTATCCATCGAACACCTGTCATATATATATATATATATATATATATATATATATATATATATATATATAAGGAAAACAATAAATAATCACAAATAAACAAATAAACAATTTATATGCATGTTTCTTCTCGACCTTATGCCTCCGGTTAGGGTCCTAATCCCATTCAAGAACATACCGACTTTGTTTCACAGTTTGTAGGTCTTGTGTATTCGTTTTAAGTCGTGGGAAAATTTCGGCAGCATCTCCCCACAGTTCCTCAAGTGCACGAATATCTATACATCTAGTATGCACTCGAAGAACAGTGTTGGGAGACCCCGTCGAAGTTTATTACCACGATCACAAACGAATACACAAGACCTATACAAACTGTGAAAAAAAGTTATCTGCCCCCAAACTGTCAAAAAATGGGACAATTCGAGAATCTCTCCATGATTCTCGAGCGGGATTTCGAAGGATATATATAAATGCATGTACATCAGTGAATAAAAGAATGATTTATTCTTTCATTCACCGCTAATTATAAATCATATAACAATGATTTTCGTAAAATAATTATAATTATTAATGAAATTAATTAAGACATTTTTAAAATAAATAATTAATAAATATAATTCAACAATTTCACAAAAACCAACAATTTAATTGAGTTTATATGTATGGATCAACAAAAGCAATATATATACTAGCTATCACCTCACAATATATATGTATACACACAACAATATATATAATTAATTATCTAGCTCAAAAATGGAATATTTCAATGGAAAAAATGGAAATTTGTGTTGAAAAATATGAAGAAAGAGATCATACCAAGTTAAAAATCGATGGGTAGTAGTGGAGAAGGCTTAGGAAGACTCGATTTGAAGCTTTTCACATCCAAAAATGAAAATTGGTGGAAAAATTGAAGGGAGGAAAAAATTTCAGATTTTTTCAGATTTTTCCCGATCTGGAAACCAATCCAGTATATATAATCTGGATTTACTTAGGCGACGAAACAAAAAGTTTCCTCGCCTAAGTTACACTCTTAGCCGACGAAAACAATAATTCAGTCGTCTTAGAAAATAATTCTAACGACAAAGTATTGTCGGCGTCTTTGTGTCTTCTTAGACGACGAATATAAATTTTCATCGCTTAAGTTTCTACTTAGGCGACGACACAATGAATTTTCGTCTCCTAAGTTTCGTCGCCTAAGAAAATACCAAGACGACGACAATAATTTTCGTCCTGAGGTTCTTCTCTTACACGACGAAAAAATAATTTCGTGGCCTAAGAGTCTACTTAGGCGACGGAAATTTTTTCGATTCTCCCCCGACAGGGCTCCAGCGGCCACAGGCCTATCCAGACCCAGGCCGGTCACGTCCTCCAGCAGGTTCCGGACGAACGGGCTTTCCGGACCTCCCCTCCTCGGTTCTTCCACCGGAGCAGGACTACTCTGCGGGGCGGCAAAACTTGAAGCCGCAACGGCTCTATCCCTAGCGGGACTCGCCCCACCACTGGTCAACTTAAGCCGTTTCGCCAAGTTCTCACCAGACGACCGACCAGTCAGCGTCACCAGCGCGGAAGGCGGAACTTCCATGATCCTCCTCCTCTTCTCACCCAGGTCGACCGGTGAAGAAGATTGTGCGCCAGGCAAGGAGACCCTGGTGATAAGCGGGACCGATCCCACTCGATGTGGAATCCTATCCGTTCCACCAGACCATGAGGATCCCGCGGCATGAGTCTTCACACGCCTTAAAACGTAGTCCTCATCCGCAACATTCACGGCCACCGGCTCGGCGTGGATGGTAAGCCGGCCAGACTCCCGATCCACCGTGGTCCGCAAAACGACCTCCCCTTTCTCCTTCAGTCTCGAGACAAGATCCTCACCATCCATGGATAGCGTGTTAGCGGGTTTGATGACCGTTCGGGAAGATGCACCTGCAGAACACCAAACAAAGAGTTAGACGTAGTATAAACTCAATCAGCGGGAACTTCACTGCTAAAATCCCCACTACCCACCGGGATCCCGCCCCAGGCCTCAGTACTCCAACACTTCCCGCCTTATGAAGTTGTAAGAGCTTCCCTCAAGCTCGGACCAGCACCCAAATATCGTGGCAATCCTATCCCGCTCCAACTCAGACAGTACGAATGATTGGTCGCCAAGGGGCTGGAAAGCACCGGGAACCCGATACGTCCTCCTCCTTTTCTGCCACCTCCCCCCTGCCATCACCACCTTCTTCCTCCAGCTCTTGTCCAGCCAGAAAGGCAGGTGGGTGATAATAGGCTTAAAGTGCTGGGCGCTAAAGGTGATGCAACCCCGACACCCTTTCTTTTTCGAGAAGGACAGTCTGTACAATGCCCGGAACTCGTTCACCGTCAGCATGCTCATCCTGGACAGCTCGTACAGACAACCAAGGCTCAGCAGCTGCCTCCACTGGTTTCCGGGAAGCTGTGCAGTGGACACGTGCAGAGCGCTGACTATGTACTGCACGAAGTCTGGCAGCGGGAGGGAGAACCCGTGACTGAACTGGTCTCCATGAACAGAAACCCAACCCTTCTCCTGGTTACAAGCCGATTCTCCGGAATTCAATGGCCGTAATTTCACCTCATCCGGGATACTCCACGTTTCCCGGAAGGCGGCAACCTCTGCGGGACTCATGGTACCCTCCTGTTTGTCACACACCACGGCCCCTTCCCCATCCCCAATCGTGTAAACTGCAGGCGAGGTACCAGGAAAGCGTACCCCATGGGGGATGTCCTCGTGCCCCAGAGACCCGGACGGCGAGGCCTCGCCCCGAGAGCGGGCGACGGCCTTCTGACTCTGAGGAAATCGACGCAAGCCAATCCTCCAACCTTTCCTCATTGTCCGTCACAGGTTGTCTGGTGGCCGATTCAGAAGTTCCATCAGAGGTCCCAGAATCCATGTAACATAGGGGAAGGAAAACAAAACCCCACCGCCGGTCAGTGACAGCCTAAAACAGCGCCCTCTGCGGGAAGACTGAATTGGAGGGGGGAGAGATCAACTCTAATTAAACATAGGTGAAAAGACAGAGGTTGCCGCCTTCCGGGAAACGTTGAGTATGTCCTAGGTTTGAAAACCAATTAAACATACGTCGCCCGGGGACTCCACCTCCTTGGGGTCGGTGGACCTTCCCCCCGATAATTGTCCCGCTTCGGGGCGCAGGGGCTGCCTCGGTGTGGATACATGTGCCCTTGCCAAAGCGGCGTTGCGCTGCTGTCCTCTTTCCAGGGCAGCCACCAAGGCGGTATTCACAGTCTCCAATTCCTGATATCGGGCGTTTGACTCTGCTCTATCCCGGTCGCTCTCCGCGCACAGGCGATCGACTTCTGCTCTCATCACCTCTACCTCTCCTGCCATATTATGCCGGTCGGGGCTATATACGGTGTCCCTGTCGCTGTCGTCGGCTAGATTATCTTCCTCGTCGCTCGGGTCGTCGGAGAGTGTCAGCGAATGGCCCCGGTGCGTTAGTGGGTTACCTTCCGCCGGGCCTTTCCCGCGTGTGCTACCGTTGCATGCCCCTGGTGTGCCGCTCGGTCCTTGATAGCTACCGTCAGTCTGGCCATCTAGGCCTGGGGGCTGCTCCTGTATTGCGACCGGGGTAGCGATGAGCACTTTCTTTGGTAGGATCCGCTGATCCTCTTCTACATTTCTTTCCCGCCCGGCTTCTGAACTTTCTGCCATGTTTTTTTTTTTTTTTTTTAACCCGCTCTTCTACCCGCTGGTAATGCAACGTAACTTTTTAAAATCTTCCCACAGACGGCGCCAATTGTTTCTGTCGTAACCCGTAGGCCTGATAGAGACTGGTGGATCTTGGTGTGATTCCTTCCTGTAAGTCCTGCTAACTAAGGAGAATACCGGGCGGGCCGATCTTCTCCTCTCCGATGCCTAAGTCAGTACCATTGGGATAAATAGATAACTTAAGAGGGACAATAAGTAGTTGGAGAGTTGGTTACCTATTAATGAGGGTAGTTGAGGCCCTTATATAGGTTGTCGAGCGTGAGGTCTGGTCTCACTCTTCGATGTGCGATTGATCCCCTTCTGTTCATATATTGGGGCAGCTTTGGTGGTCTGTTCAGCAGGCTAGCGCCCCCGGCTCCCGGGCCCCTGGCCATAAGGTAGGCTGCTGGGCCCCGGGTCCGGGCGTTAACAATCCTGCCCCGGGCCATGGACCGGGCCCGGGTGGTGCCGCTGCGGGTCTGTGGGCCTGGGTAGCCCCTCTGTGGCTACCGTCAATAGTATCAGAGCAATGCTTTCTAGTTTTCAACTTTTGAACGATTTGAAGGTTTGGTCGATTCGTAAAATTTTGTGTTAGTTCCACTTTTGGTTTTAAGAAAAGTCAATTTTGTTGAAAAATATTTAAAAATTTCCCAAAGTGTTTCGGAAAAATGTTTTGGAAAGTGTTTCCGCTTCTATTGAAAAAGTGTTTTAAGATAATTGAAAAGCATTTTAGCCAAGGCACGCAAAGATTTTAAGGTTAAGTAGTTTTCAATTTGGAAACGAGCTGACTATGGAAGTTGATTTTGTCTGGTTTGGTTAACTTGTAGTGAAGTTCTGGGCAGATTTCTTTCTAATTTAATTCTGCCCAGCTTGGTTTAATTGGAATAATTGGGATTTGGTGGCATGCGTTTGTATTCGTTGAATTTGGTTCAGGTTGCTTGTTACTGTAAATGGACCATCTAGTTAATTGCTTTAAGGGTCCAAGTTAGTTTGTTTGAGGTGTGATTGAGCTGTGGCATAAATTGTGGAAGTTGAGTTAACCATATAGGAGGCCATAATCAAAGACTTGATATGGATCTCGGATACTCATTTTGTTAAGCCTTTGGATTGTTGAGATGATTATGTACTCTTGAAAGGCTGTGTAAATTAGAACTGAGTAGTTGTCATGGTCTCAAATGAATGTTATTTGCTATGTGAGAACATAATCAAAGCTTGATTATGAATCTCGTGTGCTTATATATATATATTTATAAACATAAGTTTAACACATAATTTTAAGAACAAAGGTAGAGTTCTCAACTCATGAGATGCTCTGACTGGTTTAAGAAAACAACCTTTAATAATGTTGCATGAATAAAAGGGATTGAAGGACGGATAATGGAAGAGATGGGCTGCTAACTAAGACAGAAATCTCAACACATGAGATAACTGGCTATTACAAAAGAAAGGGAGAGGGGGAACTATTTGGGAGCTCGAGGCTTTTGATTAATTGAGTTGAAGTCTGGGAGAAGCGATGCTTGAACTGAAGGAGTGAGGCTCCTTATATAGGCCTTGGCACCTGACCAAGCGTATCTTCTTTCACTGTGGGATTGACTGCTTTAACTGAAGAATCTGCTTTTACTATGCAATTACTCACAAGGTGACAAAACAGGAAGCAGCACGATTAGCTGTGTTTTGCACCGAAAGTGAATAGTAAAAGTCACTGTTTATGAATAGTGATATGTCTCATAATTCAAATGGGGCTTGACTGTCTTGGTAATAATCTGCCCATCTTTTTGGTTGACTGGGCTTTGAATGGGCCGTTGACTAACTGGAGGAAGGTGAGGAATGGGCCGAACTGGTATCCTCATCTTCAGAATCACTTGACTGACTGGCAACTTGGGCCAGGATTTGATTGGCTAGTTCCTTTAATTCACTTCTGCTGACTTTCTTAGATTTGGATGAAGAGGAAGCCTTTCCTTTGGATTTTGAGGAGGGCCTTGACTGGGTATCTGGAGCGGTGTATTGACTTTCTGGAGTGATTGACTGATTTGGAGCAGTTGACTGGGCTTCTAGAGCAATCTGCCGGATTAGACTGCTTTGACTTGGAGGTCTGGTAGGAGTAACTGATAATGGGTTAACTGTTGTCGGGTTGACTGGGAATTTATTATTGAATTGGGTCAGAACCCGGTCATTGTTGAATTTATCCCACCATTTAACTAGAAATTCTCTGGAAACGGTGCCGAGAGTAACTCCAGGTTCCTCTTGGAGCTTGTATTGCAATTTAAATATCTAGGGGAGCTTGTATTTGGACATAAAATGTATTTTGGGAGGAAAATTCTTGTCATAATCGGAAAATGCCATGCAGTGAATCTGCTGACTGCATCTTGGAGAGGTTCAGGAAAGAGATCAAATGGGAGGCCATGTGAATACCACCAAGAATAGAACCACATGGGGAAATTTCTTGGGAAATTTTTATCAAAATTAATAAACCAAGAGTGACTAAAATCAAGAGCTTGGTGTAAAAAGATATTGTGCCAAGCTTCTTCATATTGGTAATAGCTAAAGGAAATATCATTATATTGGTGATATGTATAAGGAGGGTCTTTCCAGTCCTCACGTATGAGGATTTGGACCAGATAAATAGAATGATATAATAGTTTATCTGGATATTTGGTATCATAAATGGGTTTAATGGTAACAGAATTAGTTTGGAAGAGAATATCTCTAAAGAATTTTAATGACTGGGAAGGGTCAGACCAGGCAAAATGCTGATTTTGGGGAAAATACATTTTTGCTAAGGCTATGGGAGATTTAATACGGCTCATGCATGGTTCAACATTAAATAGGTTCTGAGAAACTTTTAAAACATATGGGGATGATTTTTTAGAAGAATAGGGCCTGACGGGCTGACTGGAAGAGTGTATAGTAAATGGGTCATATTGGGAAACTAGGGCTGACTGAAAACTCGGTCTGGCCGAAATAGTAGATCCAAGGTAATAGGTTGGATTCGGTAAATGAGAGTGACTGGGATGACTAGGGACTAAAGCCCAGCTTGAAGAGGGCTCATCTTTAACTATATTGGTTGACTTGGTTTTGACTGTTGGAGCTTAAGGCTCCTGTTGCTGTTGCTGCTGCCTTGCTTTGGCCCGAGTCGTCATGGGAGGGGCCCTGAAGTAATTCACGAGTCAGAAAATCGGGAATGTGGTTGTCTTCACCTTTAATGAATGCAATGTTAAAATCAAAAACACTGAAAATGGCTTGCCAACGGGCAAATATTTGTTTACTTGCAATATTTTGAACATCTTTTTCTAAAACGTGTTTTGCACTTTTGCAATCAACGCGGATTAAAAATTTTTGATTTAAAAGATCATCTTGAAATTTACTAATACAAAGAACAACATATAAAATCTCTTTTTTAATAGTACTGTAATTGTGTTGTGATTGTGTCCATGTACCAGAATAGAATCTGACAATTTGCTCGGGATGAGGAGGAGAGATTTGCTGTTTAAGGATTCCTCCATAACCAATATCTGAAGCATCGGTTTCGATGATTTTAAATGAGTCAGCTAATGGGATTCCTAAGCAAGGTAATGTTTTGACATGATTTTTAATTTCTTTAACGAGGTTAGTATGGATAGACGTCCAAGGTGGAGGATTTTTTTTGTAATCTGTCAAATAGAAGTTTACATTTCTGCCGGAGATTTTTGTAAAAGTCGGCAACATAGTTTAATGATCCTAAAAATCTTTGGAGTTGATTTTTTTCGAGAATTATATCTGGGAATTTATTAGCGAACTGAATAACTCTGTTTATTGAGGTGATTTGGAGGTGATGGATTGAATCCTAAAAAACGAATGTTTGTCTGAAAAAGTTTAATCTTTGAAGCTGAGATTACTAAGCCACTGGCTTTCATTACGTTGTAGAACTGATTTAAATGTTTCCAGTGTTGGTCGATGGATTGTGAGAATATGAGGACATCATTAATGTAGACGATTGTAAAATGACTGTACTGATTTAATATGTCATTTAGAATGTTTTAGAATTCACTGGGGGTATTTTTAAGGCCGAATGGCATAACATAACATTCATAATTGCCAAAAGGAGTAACAAATGATGTTTTGTATTTATCATTTTCATGAATTTGGATTTGCCAAAATCCAGATTTTAAGTCGAATTTGGAGAAGATTACTGAATTGTTTAATCGGTTAATATGGTCTCTTTTGTTAGGAATGGGGTATCGTATCCATTATAATACTGAGTTAAGAGGTTTATAGTTTATTACTAAGCGCGGGGCACCTCTTTCCAATTTAGCATTCTTCTGAACATAGAAAGCGGAGCAAGACCAAAGAGATTTACTGTGGCGAATTATTCCTTTATCGAGTAAATCTTGAATTTCTTTTTTACAGAATTCCATGGTTTCATGATTCATTTGGATCAGTCGAGTTTTTGTAGGGATTTCTTTTTCATCAAAGCTTTTAATATAGGGAAGGTTAACAATATGTTTTTTCCGATGCCATAAGGCATTTGGAATTTCTGAGCATAAGTCTTTAATAATTTTTTGTTCAAAATTTTTAATTTTGTTTTGGACGGAAAGATCTTGTAATTGGCGGTCAATTCTTTTGAAATCAATTTCTTCTTGTAAATAATTGATTTGCTGTTGTTTTGCTTTGATTGAATTAATAGTTTTTGAGATAGAATTTTCTTGAAAAGCTTTTAATGTATGAATTTCAAGGTTGGAAAGAAATTTGAATTTGACAGGTTGATCAAATGGATAAGTAGTAATACCGTCATATTCTGTTAAGAATGGATAAAGGAGGGTAATAAAGGGGAGTCCTAAAATGACTTTGTCAGTTAGATCTTTCACTAAAAGGAATGGAGTTTTAAAGCAAACATTGTCTTGGCAGACATAAGCTTTAGGAATTTCGTATTTAATTTTCATTTTAGCGCCATTTGCAGAGCGAAGTGTTTCTTTTGTTTTCTCAAAATATTTTGAAGGGATTAGACCTTCTTGAATGCATTTTAAATCAGCACCGGAGTCAACCAGGACTGGAATTATGAATGAAAAGTCTTTAATCCATATTTGGACTGAAGTATACCATTTTTTAAGATTAATTTGTTGAATGGTATTAATAGTAGCATGTTCAGAAGTTTATTCATTATGTTGTGTAGATACAGGAGTAGTATTGTTTTGTATCTCAAGTATTTGTGTGTCAATTTTAACCAAATTTAAATCACCTTTAATATCTTTATTTTCAAGTGTTAATTCCATTTGTTGTTGTTGTAAAGGTTGAATTTATGTTTTAATGGCTTTAATTTCGTGCTAAAGGTCTTGGAGGGTGATTTCTGTTTTTTTATTTTTGAATTTATCAAAAGTTGTAGTAAGGGATATTTTTTCTGGTGGAGTATTAATTATATGTTCTTGTGTTATCAATTTTTTTAATTTCTTAAGATATTCGGTTTTAAGATCCGGGTTATCAATTTTTCCTATTAAATCTATTAATAATTCTTCTTGTTCTTCTTGTTTAGAAAGAACATTAATAGTTTTACAGCAGGTATCTTGGCAAGCTAATTTGATGTTGGGGGAAAAAGATGTTTCAGAACTAGAAGAGGAATTTTCATTGTTTAATAATGATTCGTTTGATTCGTTTTCGCTGTTTTCAATTTTAGAATCAGTATTTCTGAGTTCTAATAGTTGAATAAGGTTGTCTCGTTCTTCTTGACTGATTTTTAACTGATTGATATTATTTTTTACTGGGCATTTATTAGCAAAATGACCAGGTTTACCACATTTGTAGCATTTGGTTTTGTCAGAAGGAGGAAACTTCTTTTGAGGTTTATTGTAATTTGATCGAGTTTTAAATTTTTTATTTTTAGCATAGAATTTATCAGGTGTGAAATTATTATTATTTTGAGATGGGTACTTATGACGGTTAAATCTTCTTTTGCTGGGATAGTAATTAGATTCATGTTTGTTTTTTCTTCTTCTAGAGGGAGGAATAGGGGGTAAACCATATTGTTCACAAAAGGTTCCTAATTCATATTTTGCTCTTTTCTTTTCGGTTTTTATTTGGGAATTTAGTTTCATATCAATACACATTTTTAACCATTCTTTCTGAATAATTGTAATAATATTTCCGTTGGTAAGGGTATTATAATCAATGTGACCATTTTTGTTACTTAAGACTTGTCTGATTTTATGGGCAAAGAGTTTTGGTAAACCGTTGATAAATTTTTCTTTCCAAAATGGTTGGTTACTATCATCTCTAAGCATAACTCTGGAAATAAAAACATCTTTGTACCATTTGAAATCACTTAATGTTGGACATCTTAGGTTATTAAGTTGGTCGTGAATTCTGGATGTGATATGGCTTGGTGTGCCAATAAAATGTTGGATAATTGTATAAAATAAAGTGTTTACTGCATCAGAAACTCCTCTTCCAATGTTTTCATCAAAGATGAGACTTCCGTCTTCATCTTGTTTGATTGCGTATTTAATTTGGTTTCTGGATTCGGAGGTGAGATGTTTTTCCCACCAGGAATGTAGTGTTCCTGTGAATCCTGTGACTAGAATATCGATAATTTCAGGTTGGCTGAAATTATGATTAGTAACATAACTGTTTGCGGCCATTGACATATGATGTAATTTATTTAAGATTTCTTGTTCAGACAAATTATCGATATTCCATTCATAATGTTTTATCAGAAGAGACTGAGAATTGATTATTGGTAATGTTACTAGGTTGTATGTCTAAAGGTAAAGGACGTTCTGTCCATTTTTTGAAATTTTGTTTCTTTGGGTAATTAATTCGAGATAATTGTAGATCTTGAAATATTTGGTTAATTTTGGAGATAGTACTGGAGTCACTATCCGAGGAATCGGTTGAAGTGTTTGAAAGTTTGTTAGTATGTATGACTAAAAGGCTACTACTTGGTTCGGCTTTTATAGTTTTTAATAGTTGATCAATTTTTTGGGCCGTAGATATTGGTTTGTTGATGCTGAGATTGTTAAAGTGGATTAATGGTGTTTCAGTTTGAGGTTTAGGGAGTATACTGACTTTAGAAGATATTGTGTCTATTTTGGTTTCAATTTGATCTAGTTGTTGACCTATAGTTATTAGACTTTAGTTTGAGTAATTATTTTGTTCAATTTTTTTATGTTCTGGATCTTGTGTATCATCAGTTATTTTAAATGGTAAGGCCATGATATTTTGTTGTAAATGATTAATAACTATGTTTTCTATAGGAGGATGAGTGGAAGTTATCACAGAATTTGTCGTTGTCCATTTAGATTTTGTTAAGGTTTGGATATTTTTGTTGATTAGGTCGGTGAAATCAAGGAAGAATATTTCTGTTTGAGTTTGCAGCATATGATTTTTTCAATCTTTGAATAATTGTTTTCTTTGATTGATTAAAGGGTATTTTTGTCGGTAAGAATTACGACGATTAATATTTTCTTGAGCTTCTAAATGTTGGACTAATTTAGGGAAGTTAATGACGAACTGTTGGGTAGAGACAGTGTCAGAACCCACTCCAAATTTCCCTCTGAAATTTGGAGTAAATCCTGCAGGGTCCACTTTAAGGTTAATTATACCGAAAAATTTGGCATAACCTCCCTTAAAAATAGACAACCCTACCTGCAAAAATATCACCTAACACTTCTCACAATATCAACCACCTACTCCTGGAGCCCTCTGTTTCCAAATTCAACACCAATAACCAACAATAAATAATTCAAGCAATTCACAACTTATAGTCAACAAACTTACTAACTCCCAACAGGAAACCTAGTGTCCAAAATCTATATCCGAATAATTATAATCCTTGGTTATCAGAGCGTCTAAACTAGAAATAGAAATATACAACAAGGAGGTTAACTATTAACCTCCGAAGGAGAAGATAAGGGAAAATAGGAGAAATGCCTCGCACCTTAGTCGCCGATCGAACACTGCAGACTGCGCATTTTAAAACAAAGGGCCCAGGGGAGAAACATTTAAAACATTAGCGTGAGTAGACAAAAAAATGATCAATATGTAAAGATTAAATTTATTTAGAAGACAAATAAAATTTGTCAATGCTCTCCCAAACTTTATATATTTACTAAAACATTGTGCACGCAATTAATAATTTCAATAAAAACTTTGTAAACCAACCAAATCATCAAATCACAAAACCATAAAACCAAAAACCACATAATCCACAATATAAAACAAATGGGGAAGGGGTTACACCATAATCGGAGCCTCCCAGGCTCGGGTCGGAACCTCCCAGGACTACTAAGTAGCGTCCAACCCTACTGCGTGGGTACTAGCTAACCAACAAGACGACCCAGCCTCCAAGACTGTAGGTCGGAACCTCCCAGGGCTACTAAGTAGCTTCCAATGCTACTGCTAGCTAGTAATAAGACAACCCAGCCTCCAAGGCTGCAGGTCGGAACCTCCCAGGGCTACAATAACACAATCTCACGCAAATGCTAGCTAGCAGTCAAGACGACCCAATAAGTGGTGTAAAAACAATCAAAATCAAATCCAACACACATTCCTCCATTTAATTAAAATCAATACGGTCCTTGACCGCACATCTGAGGCTTATAAATATTACAAATTAAAATAGCAGTCTCGAAGAAAACGTATCCATCCGACATGTCTCACGTACCAAAAATTTAATATCGAATACAACATATATAAATTCAACATGTCGTGAAATTCATAATCAAGAAATCATGAAATCTCCGGAATCCATAAAACAAAAACCTCCAAGGACTTGATAAATTTTATCTTCAGTTTCAGAAATATCCATTAATAAACCAAAAGGGCATTAAACATATTTCATTTATAAATATCAACATAAATACTTAAAACATAATTGTATGCACATTTATTTAAATAAAAGTCCACTCACAAATATGGCCTAAGTCTGACGCCTCTCTGAAGTCTCGTCACAAAGAGCGTCCCCACGTCCTGAACAAATAACATCATTAATTCAATTTTTCTTAAATATATGGAAACACTTAATTTAATGTAATTAGGCGATTTCAACCCGCCAAAATCTTTCCCCTTAACCTTTACGATTTAACTTTTAGCACTATTTACATCTCCCTTTACTCTTTAACCCCTCAATTCACTTCTCTACCATTGCTGCCCTCATCTCAGTCATTACGACTCCTTGCAGCCGCCCCCAAACAGCGGCCAAAACATTTCACCATCAATTCTCCAAAAATAACTATCCCTAATAAATTTGTACAATTTCCTTAACCCCCTCAAAAATCCTTCAAAAATTCCAAAATAATGTTAATACACTGCAATCATCCTAATTAACCAAATTTCATCCTCAAAATACCCCCACGGCGGCGGTCAACAGCAGTCAACACTGCCACCGCCACCAAAAATTACCAAATTTTAATAGAAGGTTCATCTCAGCATTTCTAACATATTTCCCGTCTACAACAATCACCAATTTCAAGCCTAAGGGGGTCAATTTATAAAAATCCCCAATTTGGCACTGTTCATCATAAACCCTAGAATTTGAATTTGTTGATTTCTCCATACTTACTGTAAATTGACCCAATTCCTTTTAGGAGATTGTTCCTGACATCCTAAGCTTCAATTCAATACCAAGAACTCAACCAACAACAGCCCGAATAGCAAGAATCAATGAATTGAAAGCATGAACAGTAATAGGTATAAACCGATTGATTCCACTCAAACGAAGGTGAGAGGGGATGAAATACCTACCTAGACTTGTAGAGGAGGAGAGCAGCTTCGTCTGGATACCAAGAACGCCACCTATGGGTAATTATTCAGCCATTATCTTGGGAATTTTCGGCAGAAAATAGAGGAAGAAAATCGCAACAAATCCTGATCAAATTCGGCAGAATTCCTGTGCACGTCATCCAACTTCCACGGACTCTCCCGGACAGCTTACAATGAATCTGAATTCGAGCCTAATATGGATAGAAAGCTACGGGAGTCTAGTTTCCAACCCAACTGGAATCACCTCAATATCTATTTTCTAGAGAAAGATATTCCAGAATCTTCACTCGAAGGTCAAATCTGCCAGCAGGATAAGTTTGAGAAAAACTAGGTTTTGTGAACCCTAGTTGCAACCACCCTTTGGCCTCTATATATTGGATGATTTTCACACAGAAAATATCATCTCTCTCTCACATAAACTTGCCGAACCTCTTCCAAAATATCTCCATAAATTCTTACCAAGAACCAAGGCGGAACCATCCATCACCCTTCCACAAAATTCCATCCGATCATCACACCAATCCTTTGCCGAACTCTTGATCAAGGTTGTAATTTGGATTGTAATTTCATGGCTCTTGTTTCTTTGTATTTAAACATTATTTTGTCTATGAAATATGTTTGGATTATTGGTTTTATTTTCGGTATTGTTGATTATGCATGGGATTTCTGAATCTTTGTAATAAATGTTTGGTTATTTTGTGTTTGATTACCGAATTATGCATGTGATTTGATTGAATATGTATGATGGGCAGTAGGATTTTATTTGTTTTCTTGAATTAATTAGGTTTATTTCCTTAATTCGTGTGCAACCGAAGGAGATATCTAGATGCATTCGAAAGGCCATGAGTGTTATCTAGGTATTAAATTCATATGCCGATTTAATATATGTTGATTCATACGCATGTTATGTATTAATCTAGGGGCTCGAGTAATTCTGGAAATGGAGGATGAAGTAGATCGGATCACACTTTTTAAACACCTTAAGGAAGGCTTCAAATCATGGTGAGGATGATCGGATGATGGCTGGACAATAGGCAAGGTTTCGGCAGAAACTTTGAGGTGGTGGTGGAGTGTTTTTGGCTAGCTATTCTATGTAGGATTTTTGGCTGAACTTTGGTAGAGCTTTTTGTACTTTGCTTGTGCTAGAATGTGACCACTTTTCTTTATGGTGCCGGCCTTTATTTATTGGAAAAGGGGCTGTGTAGTTTGAGACTTATCCTTGTTCAAAACGGGATAGAAATCTTCATGGAATAAGGTTTCCTAATCCGATAGGGTTTAGGTTTTTCTATCCCTCTTTGAACTAGGGATTCTTGTCTTGGCCGGCCTAGGGTTTCTCCACACATGCTTCACATCTTTTAGATGCGTCTTCATCTTCCTTAATGCTCTAGGATTCAGCCGGAACACTTGCAGCCCTCTCGGAGGCTTCCTCGTCAGAATTCGCTCTTCTCGGCAGCATTGCTGTCAGTATTGGATACATCGGCAGTTTCTCGGCAACATCGGCAGGAAACGCGCTGGGCTGGTGCAGGGCGTGTGCAGGGCTGACTCGCATATAAGCCTCAGCATGTGCGGCATGGCTGTTGTGCAGTTGCGCAGCATCTTCTTGACAGCGGTAGCAAGGTTGCGGTAGGTGCAGCGGACAACGCGAGTGTTAGCGTCGTAAAATCTCGGCAGCATGGGTGTATGTATCGGAGACGGGGATGCCAGTATCGGACACGAGATGTCATAGGCCAAAACCTCATGTGCGGCATGGCTGCTGCGCAGTTGCGTAGCATCTTCTCGATAGCGGTAGCAAGGTTGCGGTAGGTGCAGCGGACAACGCGAGTGTTAGTGTCGTAATCTGTCGGCAGCATGGGTGTCTGTATCGGAGATGGGGATGCCAGTATCGGACACGAGATGTCATAGGCCAAAATCTCGGCAGATAAGCCTAAGATACATCACCGGATACGTCTGGGCTTGTCTTGGATACGAGGTGTCACGTGTCGGACACGGCTCGGCAACGCGAGTGTCAGCACTCGCGCGTCTCGGCATGCTGCATGTCAGGTGTGTGTTAGAGCGAGTGTCAGGCTGCGCGGCAGCGTGAGTGTGAAGCTGCGAGTGTGAAGCTGCGGCACAGGCTGCAAATCGGCGAGGCTGGCACTGCAGCCTATCAGCAGGGACTGCATCTCCTTGTGTCCGAAACCTTGTTTCTTCTCGGCAGATTGACCTTTGTGTCTTCAATCGAGCATAACATCCTCCAGAAAATATCTATTAATGCGATTCCAAGTTTTCTGGAAACTAGACTCAGAGATCTTTCTATTCATGAATGACACGCCATCTAGTTCCAAGTGAGCTGTTTTGGGAAAATTCTGGAAGTCGAGTGATGTGCCAGGAAATTCCTGGAACTTACTGGATCCGATCTTACATAGCAATTCTTGGTAGCTTCTTTAACTCTGATTACTCTAACTCTTTCCATTGCTCAATCATCAATGTATATACTGCTCATAAGAGAAGAAAATTCCATCAAAAGTAACATGGAAGCTTTACAGATTCAACAAAACATTTAAGGACTCCGATTTTTAGCACTTAGTCAAATTTATGTAAACTTCCGACTTTTAAGCACGATTTTATTAAAACTCTACCAAAAGCTCATGACTCTATATTACGACTCGATCTTAAGTAAATAAGGGCTAAACAATGTATAAATGTAGGCATAAATAAATTAAGAACGTAGCATTTTGTGCTCCTATCACTAACGAACCTTCTCAAGAAAAACAAGGCATGGGAGTGAACACCGAAGTGCCAAGAAGCCTTTGAAGACTTTAAGAAGGCCATATGCGAGGAACCGGTATTGAGTCTTCCGGACCACACCAAACCATATGAGGTGCACACCGATGCATCTGACTTTGCTATCGGCGGTGTGCTTATGCAAGAGGGTCATCCAATTGCTTACGAGAGTCGGAAGCTCAATGACACGGAACGACGTTACACAGTTCAAGGGAAGGAGATGACAACCATCATCCATTGTATTCGAGTGTGGCGACATTACTTACTCGGGACAAAATGTGTGATCATGACAAATAATGTGGCAACCAGCTACTTCCAAACTCAAAGGAAGTTATGTCCCAAGAAAGCACGATGGCAAGATGTCTTGGCCTAGTTCGACTACATCATGGAGTACAAGCCGGGAAAGGTCACTACAAGGAAAAAAACCTTAGGCGACGAAACTTAAAAAAATTTCCTCACCTAAGAAAACATTTTCGTTGTCTAAGAACAGTCTTAGGTGACGAATTCATCTTTTCGTGGTCTAAGACAAAAGCCTACCGACGAAAAAAATATTCGTCGTCCGTGCATTATCTTAGACCACGAAAAAATAAACTCGTCGCCTAAGATTTTTACTTAGGAGACGAAATATCAAAATTCGTCACCTAAAAGAAATCTTAGACGACGAACTTTTTTTTCGTGGTCTAAGAAATGATGAGCACGACGATTATTTTTTTCGTCGGCAGGTTTTATTCTTAGACGACGAAACATATTTTTCGTCGCCTAAGTGTGAAACTTAGGCGACGAAACTTAATTTTCGTCGCCTAAGTGTAAAAGTTAGGCGACGAAAATATTAGGTTCGTCTCCTAAGTTTGGCTCTTAGGCGACGAAAAATTAAGTTTCGTCGCTTAAGTAAATCCATACTATAAAACCTGCACTCGTTTTCCAGATCGGGAACAGAGGCAAAAAACTGAAAATTTTTCCTCCCCTCAAATTTTTCCACCGATTTTCATTCTTGGATGTGAAAAGCTTCAAATCGGGTCTTCCTAAGCCTTCTCCACTACTACCCATTGATTTTTAACTTGGTATGATCTCTTTATTCATCTTTTTCAACTATAATTTCAATTTTTTCCATTGAAATATTTCATTTTTGAGGTAGAGAATTATAGAAATATATATTGTTGTGTGTGTATATTGTGAGGTGATAGCTAGTATATATGTTGCTTTTGTTGATCCATACCTATATATACTCAATTAAATTGTTGGTTTTTGTGAAATTAGTGAATTATATATATTAATTATATATTTTAATAATGCTTTAATTAATTTAATTAATAATTATAATTATTCGACGAAAATCATTGTTATATGATTTATAATTAGCGGTGAATAAAAGAATGTCATTTTTTTATTCACTGATATACATGCATTTATATATATATATATATCCCTAGAAATCCCGTTCGAGAATCATGGAGAGATTCTTGAATTGTCCCATTTTTGGACAGTTTGGGGGCAGAGGACATTGTTTCACAGTTTGTATAGGTCTTGTGTATTCGTTTGCGGTCGTGGGTATAAAATAGAAACTTCGGATTAGTATCAATATAATAGATACTATTCAAGTATGTATTAATCGAATTAGAAGGGCTATGATGTATATGGTCACATATAATCGATGTTAAACTGGCGACTTCATATCGCACCCTAAAACAGTGGTGTATACAACGATCCACACAAATCGATTAACTTCCATTTCTATCAACGTGACTCCCCCAAGACCTTCACAAATAAACTTCGATCAGAGAGACAATCAACTCCCCTTTATTGATCTCATATGCGATATAAGAATGGCAGGAAACGGAGTAGAAGAAAGCTAATAGCGCCTGATATATATATCTTATAGATTTAAAAGCAGGAACTCTTATAAAATCTATACCTCTTAGGGGGAATTGCTTGAAAAATCTTAGGACCTGAAGCTGAAGATGTTTGTTCCTAGAGTCTCTTCTTATTCTAGTGCCTCAACTTACGAGAATAAGCCGGAGGAGCTATCTTGAAAATCTTGATGGACGACGGGGAGGAGGACGTCGAAGATTGCCGGTGGCCAAGGAGGAAGGGTTGTCGGCGGTAGGAAGAAAAGTTAGGGTTTCTAGGGTTTTTTTTCTTCTTCATTTTCTAGGCTTAGGGTAGAACACGTAGCTGATAAAGTGATCAAGGAGAAAAGATATAACTGAAACTGATCCTTTATTGATTGATATGGAGGCCTTTAAATAGACATTACAACAAGTATCATGAATAATCAGGGATTCCCTATCTACTAAAGATTCTACAATTCTAGTCTAAATAGGTCAAGACACACATCGGAAGTTACGAAAATAACTTTCCTAGAACACACTAATATATATATATATATATATATATATATATATATATACATATACAGGCTTTCTCAGCTAAGGACCTTCGCACCAATCCTTATGGTGCGGATTTGATATTTTGACTAACTTTTCGATTGAATTTTTATATCTCCATAGTCTAGTCTTTAGGTACTCATATATCACTACCAGATCCGAGGGAATAGCCGACGAAAAAAATTTCGTCGACTATGCCAAATTTTCGTCGGCTATTCCTTCTGCCGACGAAATTTTCGTCGGTTATACGTCGTCGGAAAAACGGCGTCGGTAATACCAATGCCCGACGAAAATAACGAAATCGTGGGCTATATTCGAGTATGGCCGACGACTTTACCAACGAAAATTAATTTCGTTGACCAAATCTGGGCGAAATATCCGACGAATTTCGTCGGGTATTTTCGAGTATGGCCGACGATATCGTAAACTATAGCCGACGAAATTCGTCGGCTATTTGTTCTGAAATATAGCCGACGATTTCATTTATTTCGTCTGTTATTTCGTCGCAATATATTAATATTTTAATAGGTATTAATTAGTTATAGCCGACGAAATGATGTCATTTTCGTCGGCTATAAAACTTATGGCCGACGAAATTTGGTAAAAATCGTCGGCTATAGTACTTATAGCCGACGAAATAATGCCAATATCGTCGGCTATTCTTACATTTGGGGGAAAAAAAATTAAATTAATTTCTAAATTACCATTCCAAGCAACCTGCAAATCACAAAGATAATCCATGCATTTGCACCAACAAGAAACACGTCTAAATGATTTATTATTTAATTTGTTCCAATATACATAAAATATAACCCTACTCATCACCTAAAGCACTAAAGTCCACCACGTCATCCCCAGCATCCTGCTCGTCATCATCGGGAGGTTGAGGCATTGGAGGTTCAACTAACGGCTGAAACGGGGGCGGGGGTTCAAGGGCGTGTTGTTGTGCCGCGAACATATCACACCACCAGTTTTGTTGGGCGGCGTAGTTGTGTTGCCGAACTCTGTCGCATTCAGCATGCCAACTGGCCAGATCCAAATGATACTGCTGTGTTCTGCGGCGTAGCTCCTGTGATCTCTGGGACTGGGCCTCCAATCTTGCGGTAAATCTCTGCACTTCCCCCCTCATCTGTTAGGTGTCCCCGCCTCCCTTCTTTTGACCTCCCTTAGTGGTCTTCAGGAGCACTATTCCAGAACTTCCCAAACCCCGGCAGTAGTATTGGTTTGACCGGTGTGGGAAGGCTGTGTCGAACATCCTCGCTGCCGTTTGGACATTCGATCGGTCGACCTGGCGCAGGGCTTCTTCCAGATCTGCCTCTGAGATGTTCGGTTGTGTCTCCCGAACTACTTGCTGGAACACCTCTTCTTCGGCCCGGTTCACCCTCTCCTAATTGAACGGGAAAAAAAAAAAATTAATATTCTAACAAATATATAATTAAGTAAAATTAATAATTAAAATTTTAAAATCGTAAACAACGACTTACGAGCTGTTCTGTCACTTGTGGATAAGCGATCTTGAACGTCTCCACGTACGGGTTGCTATCAGGATGATATCTAAGCGCCTCCTCCTGATATTGTGCAAACGGCCTAGAACCACCATGATGGGGGGTTGTGTTATGGCGGCGGTTCGCAGAGTTTACCCGAGACCGTTGCTTCAAACAAATAATAAAATATTAGAAAAATGCATCAAAAAAATTTTGTGTAATAATTATAAAATAATTAAACTAATAATTAAAATTTTAACAAAATAAACATTTATAGTTAAGTTTAGTATTTACCTGCATAAGTGGGTTGTTGAAGTCTACTGTCTTCAACCAACGCCACTCGTACTCCCTGAACATGAACTCTCTGGGAGTACCCATACGACCACGGTTGTCGTATTGGTTAAAGTGGGAGCTCGTTCTTCCACTCTTTGAACCTACGAAAAAAATAAAAGTGCATTAGAAATATTATTAATATCATAAAATATTTTGAATTATAAGATAAGGAATTCCCAATGTACCTCAACGACTGCATCGCGTCCGCCCAATGCTGCTTATGTTCTGCAATCTCGAAGTATGTCTGAAATATAATATTTTATTAGTTTTACAATTATAACAATATCGAAAATTATTAAATATTACGTAAAATAAATTAAATTTTTTAAATTACTCACCGACGCAGCGTTGTTCACCTCCCTCTTGATCTCTTCGGGCACATCAGCCCACCGCGTCCACAACATAGGGGCTCTATCCCTAATTATTGCCCCCACGCAACCCGTGTAGTCGCGGCGTTTTTTCCCCTGAACCTCCTGATTAGGAGGTTCGTTGATCCGGATCCTCCCGCTGCTCTCAACAGTTCTCCTGAGTGTGTCAAAACATATGACACCTCTCGTATTCCTCATTGAACTGCTAGCGGCTGTCCCTATCACATAAACGACGATTAGTTAATAAAATTAAATATTAGTGTGTTAATTTTAATAAAACATTTAATTAATAAAATCAAATGTTACCTGAACTGGATGACTCGTCTGTCGACTTTCCTTTTCTCCTCGCCGAAATCAGGAGGTCAGGGTTCTCAAATGGCTGCTGCTGGTATGCCTCCGCAGCACTCACGTACTGAGGCATATCAGGCCATATGGGCACACCTCGAAAGTCGACCTCGGGTATCGCAGGAATGTTGTACGGGAGGTAGAGCTGATTTGGGAGAGTAGGCCCCTCAGTCGAGTCAGCAGCAGAC